>VCAZ01000024.1:2893281-2990781 GCA_005784505.1 Bagarius yarrelli
TTTTTTTTTTTTGCACATAGGCGTCCTTGTTCTGTAATTAGCCGCGTCGCTGCTCGGACGTGATGTTTTCTGCTGTCTCCGGTGTATAAACTTCCTCAAACTAAATCATCCCTGCACATAGCTGCACTTTTCCAAAACTTGGTACTTATCCTGTGCCAAGCCTATTATATCTCAACTGCATGTTGCAAGGGTGCAACGTGATTTGCCGGGTATCCGTGTGCGTGTGTATGTGTGTGTGTGTAGCTGTAACCCTCCACCCCACATGGCTCTGTCCAGCCCTGGCTTAGACTCCTCTCTCTGATTACTCTTCCTTTTGGCAGAGATAGCGAGTGCCCATCTCCTGTGCTCCCGTTTCCCACCCTGATCGTGACACCAGCATTTCTCACAACACACACACACACAAACACACACTCAGTTCTCTCCCACGCCTTCCCAGAAACACACGCTAAAACCCTATGGAGTAACAAACATTTTTCCCCTTTACATGATTCATCCACAATTCTCTCTCTCTTTTAAACACACACACACACACACACACACACACACACACACACACACACACACATGTGCCTTAGTACAGTATTAGGAATATAGATGTCTAACCTGGTTCAAATGAAGTCCAAATATGGCACTTGTTTTTAAATGAGCATCAGTTTATTTGTAAGACGGTCAGTTATTCGGTTAAACCTTCCATCAGTGAGAATTTGCAAAAAGCAAAAAAAAAAAAAAAATTGTACACATAAGTTCGTTTTTTTTAATATTAAAACAACCATACATTTGATAATAACACAGAATTTAGAAAATACTTGACATTTTATCAGCCATCTTACACACCAGGCAATTATTTACTTATCATAAGTACGTTAGTGGTATAAAATTATTAAATATTAGGTTTATATATTACTCATAGAAAATCTGTATAAAAGGGATAAATCACAATGGGATAGACCCGTAAAGTGAGAAACCTTAGTCTTAAACCCAAACATACACACACTCTCTCACACACACACAGATACATACTGTAGATACACACTCAAAAAAGGAAATGATTTCGACACGAATCATGGCCATGTGTGATATTCAGTTTTGCCACGATCAGGAAATCCTTTACATAGAAATTCGAGTGACACAGAGTGATATGGGTGACACCAGTCGTTTATTTCTGGCCCATGAAGCCCTACACAGCAGGCGCTCCTGGCCAGTTCCAGAGAAATTTCTGGACGTAATGTGAAATTCCAAACATCGAGGCGCACATGATCCACCTCTCTCTGAACGGAACGCTCGCACTGACTGACATATTGATCCAGAATACATGATCTGAAATCACAGCTTTTTTTTTTTTTTTGGTGGATGCTAGAACTACAGCAGACAGGCTGGGGCTTGGAGACAGGCATGGTTCATACATCCGTTATAGTACCACTCCAGGACATGAAAAAAAAGCAAAAAAAAGCAGCTCCAGAAATGGGGTGGGCAGTATGTGAACGAAATTGCACTTCTTCTGGCTCAAAAATGTCTGACAGAGATTTAAGACAGATTTAAAAAATCAGCACATGGAGGTGGAGAAAATAAATTAGAAAGCACTTCCATAGTATGTGTGTGCCACCTTCCTCCTGACTGCATCTCGTCCTTCTGGTGCAGCTCTGACTCTGCAGCAGCTGCCGTGGAAACTGTCCAGACTCTCACAGGAGGGTGCCGTGGGCCTGCAGGAGTTCAGGGGTAATTTTCGTGACTGGCTTGTTGATTGAATGCTACATTGGGTGGAGGGACATAGGTTAGGATAGCGGCTTGGGTAAGATAGGATGGGATAGGATAATATGGTGGTTGGAGATGCTGGTCGACTTGGATGGGGAGGGTGGTGGAGGCTGTGGGATGAGGGGTTCTCAAGAATAGATCAAGCCCTTGAGGAAGCGGACTGTGCCACGTTTGAAGACGCAGGGACAATCACGCTGCTGGAAAGCTGCCTCGCGTCGGGGAGGAAGCCAAACAACGAGAGGAAAAGCGCTCTGATTTTCGCACAGGAAGTCCGTCTGCGCCTCCTGCCTGGCTGAGATAAGAGTGCTGCCGTTCCCATGGCCGAGGCTTGAGCTAGTCCAGTGCTAGGAGGCCAGCCCGGCCCACAGCGCCACTCTCCCTGCGCCTCCTCCGCCTCAGCGTCAGGCCAGCCGCGCTGGGCTGCTACAAAGAATAAGGGCCTCGGTCAGGATCCTGCTAATGATCAGCTCTCAATAACACTTTCAATAACACCCCTTTTTTTTCTTAGTGAATAAATAATTAGAAAATTTACTTCACAGAAACTTATTTTTAGAAACTTCTTACTATGGTTGACAGTTTAAGCTACTTTTATCACTTTTTACATCACTCTCAGGATGTAGAATTTAATAGCATGGTCAAATATGAGGCAAGACAAAAGCTTTATGGTCACCGCAATGGCATGAACTTAATAGATTTATTATTTAAAAAAAATAATAGCTTTATTTTTTAATTTAGAAATACGTGTTCAGTAATTTGAAGTGATTTACAGATAATGTTTCTGAACATGTACATGGAAAAGCCACAACAGGAATTTCTTTACTGGTAAATAATGCTGGCTTGGCTTTTCTCATGAGAATGCAGAATAGTTTGTGTATGACACATTAGGAAACGCCATGACAGGATGCGTCTGACCAATGGGAATAATAAACAGGCTGCATTCTACAGGGGAAGTTCATTAAATCATGGCGTTTGATTTAGAAATCCAGCTAATCATTATTGTTAGAACGGAACTCGTCTCTTTTGAAGTCGTTTCTCTTTGCTTTTAACCCTAGGATACACTAAGTTCTACAACTGTACCAGGCACACATTCATGCAAACACACACACACATCACTCGTTCACACAAAAATGAATAGACACACACACATGAAAGAGCTCCTTAACCATCTGTTCTTAGGTCTAAAAGGAAACCCTGTCTGAACTCATGCTGAAGTAGACAAAACATGTCTCCATTCACAAGCAAACAGACACATAAATAAACCACTGTTTCTATAGGCGCAGGCAAAAACAAACTAATCGTACGCACAATGACCAGGTACAGGGTGAAAATTCGGCAGGAAAATTACTTCACTAATCTTTTAAAACAGGGGTGTCCAAACTGGGTCCTGGAGGGTTGGGGTGTCCTGCAAAGTTTAGCTTCAACCCTAACCAAACACACCTGAACCAACTAATCAACATCTTGCAAGATATACTTGAAATTTACAGGTAGGTGTGTTTAGGCAAGTTGGAGCTAAATTCTGCAGGACACCCCGACTCTCCAGGATGTATGAATATATAATATATATATAAGTTGCTTTAGTTTTTAACATCTAAATAATGCCAAAATAAAAGTCTTTGTGTGTCTAAGACTCCGTCCAACAAAAATACAACTTCAGATAAGTTTGTGCTGAATTAATACTCAGATATGGTCTGTGCAACATTTTTTCTTGCATCATTGCATTAGTTTTATTTGTTGATGGTAGTGTAGCACTTACAGGCCTTTAGATGGGCATCGATGCCAGAACCATTGGATTTGGGGCAGTGGAATACCATGGGCAGTGCAACGGAGGACTTGCCTGCTGGACCGTGGCACGGTTGCCGTGTCCCGCACGGCTACAGCTTTCTCTCCAATCAGAGGCTTAACTGTAAAGAGAATCAAACCCCCCCCAAAGACCTTTACTTCAGAAACCAGCACATTAATGTCAACAAGAGCCACGTTGATCATGCTGGTTATTAGAGATGCGCTCACCATCAACCACGAGTGAAAGCGTAAGGTTCTGATGAAGACCAAATTTTTGGATTCGAGTAAGGATGGTATAGACTCCTGCATCTTCCTCTGCAACGTCTCGAATCACCAAAGAATAGCCGGCTACATGGTAACGTGAACACTGCTCAGCCGCCACAATCCCGTCTTTCAGCCTGAACATCGATTGGCAAAGAGAAGCTCATCACATTTAAAGCTTAACCTGTTATCTTGTAAGATTTATAGACAAACTATAAGGTGTCTTTAATTTCCACTCACTGACTTACCAGATAATTTCAGGTTCAGGGAATGCTCGTAGTTTGGGGGACAGACGAAAGGATTTCTGCCCTGCGTATGCATGTACCAGTAGACCATTTCTATGCTTTAACTTAATGAAGGGATGATCTAAGAAGCAAAAGTCATGTATGTACATTATATTAGAGATTTGTTTAAAAACGGGGAGTTTAAACTCGGTCCTGGAGGGTCGATGTCCTGCTTGCCTCAACACACCTACCTGAAAGGTTCAGGTATACCTTGCAAAATCTTGATTACTTGATTCAGGTGTGTTTGTTTAAACTCTGCAGGACACCAGCCTTTTAGGGCCGAGTTTGGATACCCCTGGTATTAAGAGTTTCATTTTCTAACGTATTGCTTAATTAGAATGTTTGAACGTTACCATGAACTATAACTGAGGTGTTGACCTCTCGCTTTGTTGGTCCGCTTGTCACGTGGCAGGTATAGGTTCCTTTATCAGTCATGTGCAGTTTCTGGACAGTGAGAATACTGTAGAACACCACGTTGGTCTTGCTCTGGGTTATACGCCGACTGATTGAGGCCGTACTATTGGCCTAAAGACACAATCAGTGGAGATGTTTTGAACAAATCTGGAAATTTTAAAAGAGATCATGCAGAAGTTCCTTTTTTAAATCTAACTCACTTTTCCAGGGTAACTCCAATTGATGTTCACTCTCGAGTTCCACTCGGCTGTAACGGTGCAGTTTAAGGCCAGTTTCTCTCCTTGCAGAGCCTGTATCAAGCCAGTGCTGTTCAGATAAACCTGTTGGATCTTGTTCACTAAAAACAAGACAAAGTTTGAATATTCAAGTAATTTTCAAAATCAGTATTAGCTGATAAATCGATCTACGAATACTGTAAGTGTTACAGACCTGGTCTGTAAGTCAAAAACTTGTTGGTGTATTTTGTCCCATTAATGACGGTTTCGCAAGAAAACAGGCCAATGTAGAAGTACGTGGGGCTTCGGATAACAAAGCCCTTTCTGCTATTCCAAATGATGTTCCTCTGATCAGTGCCAAGTATTCGGTCAGGAAACTGTAAAGATTAGAACACGAATCATTCAGTTACACAGGAACCCTTGCAGCTATTAATATGCCTAAACGAAGAACGTAAAAGTAACTACAATTAAACAACCAACTTGTGATATCTTGCCAATATTGCTGCATTTTAAGGTCTGCTGTTTTCAAATAGGACAGATTTTGTAACTAGTCTGTCAAAAGTTCTTGGAGTGCTACATGATGATTATGTTTTCTTCCAAATCCAGTGGAGGAAATGTTTACTGGAGAAGCTGTGACAGCTTGGAAGTGCCCTGCCCTTTCTCAAGGGATCAGGTGGACACCTCCTTCCCAGTGTGAACAGGTCAACACCATGAATGTGTTAGCTAAGCCCTTTTTAATGTGTTCCCATACAGGTCTTACATAGCCATTGTTTCCTGTTTTAAGTTCTTACAGTCTACACGCATGGTATAAGACGCCCCGTCCACCCCAAGTTCAAAATCCCTCATACAGAGCCTGAGAGTGTTGAGGATGTGGAAACGTGACTCCAGCCCATCGCCTCACATCCTGTTACTACAGGATATAAATGCTGTGGCTGGGGCCCCTCAGGTCACTTTCTGAAAGGGCCCCTGGCAGCTTTTCACAGCTTCTGTGAGAGTTTGGCTTGCACGAGGTGCTAAGTTAAAGATATTTGTCTGCAAGAAACCCTTTCAGAAAACAGTCTAATTTTAAGTGGCAGATTGAGATGGCCTTGTATTTTTAGACTGATTACTTTTGTGACTTTTTGCATAGGGTCAAGCAGAACATAAACACGGTAAGCTGAAATTAAATGGGAAGCTTTTTTCAGGCCAAGGGGAGGAGAGGGATGTCATATCAATGGCAGATCCCAAAACAGCTCCCATCCTGAAAGCAGAGCCAAACGGAGTATGAGGGGAACTGGTCATTTTGCTCCTTTCCGCTTTTGTCCACTCAGAGACTTAAGTGTGTTTTTTTTATTCTCAGAAGCTGTGATTCAGCTTTCCCTCAAGAGACACTTCGCACAAATTGTACAATAGATTATATCACATTTATACTTTTAATTAATTTGTAATCTTTGCCTGAGTTAATGCAACCAGCTGTAAAAGACATCAGCATATCCCCAGGTACAAGGGCATTAAGGTTGGGGTAGTTAGACCCCCACGTCCTGTCTACATCTCCAGGGCTTTACATGGTGCCAGCAAGACGGAGGAAGCCGGGGGCGCCAGTGTCTCAGCCTGTTGGTGTAAAACAGGTATCTTTGTCACACTGAGGCCAGTGAAGGATTTCTTAGTAAAGGACACAAACACACACCCTAGTCACACGCATCCTCCCTCACGCAAACAGACCCATGCTCCCTCTCTGGGGCAGGACTGATGGAAGGGCAGGAACACAGGCAATGGCTAATTCATGAATGGTGCTATGGCTGATTTGCTGCATGTCATCATATAGCAATGGACAGGAAAAAAATTAGAGTGATAAAGGGTTGATATGGCGGACAGACAAAATTGGGGTGGGAAAGGAACTGTTGTGATGAACATGGGTGGAGAGGGTGATGAGATGTTAGGGAAGAAAGGGGAAGATAATGTTCTTGTGAGAGGAAGAATGAGACATGACCATGAGAAATTGCAATGATGCCATTGGTTGCTGGTTTGAGATTAATGTTAGAATCTGAGCAGACTATTCCCATGAAATAAAGGGTAAACATGTAATATATCTAATCTGTATATATAATCTGTTTTAAATAAAGTAAAAGAGGCAGGTACTGAATGGAGAGCAATGATAATAATGGATTTAAGATTCTTGACCATAATTACGGTCAGTGATGGTGATGATGACATACGGATGGTGGCTTAACAAATGTGTAATGATTGTATGATAGCTGTGGGTTAACATAGCCAAAAATGAGTTGGGAATTATGTTTGTGTGCGATATTTTTAGCAAGAGTACTTACTTTGACCAATGAGACTTTGGTGTCAGGGTTAGTGACCCTGCAGGGAAAAACCAGGTCTTTTCCTTCCTTCATGTAGACCACGTCTGGGATCTCTTTCTGCACCTTTACAAATGGCTGCCGGCTATCTGAAACCCAAACACTGGGGTCAGGAAAAAGCATATACACACATTCCTTTGAGCACTCAAACCTGGATACCAAATACCACAAACAGAATTTGACTGCAGATAACAGTTTGGAGTCAGCAAGAAATATTGTTTGCTTGCTAACAAAAGCCTTGTGTTGTTTGTAGCTTTGGTTGCACTTTCTTTTGCAGCTAAAATCATCTTGCGGTATTGAAAGAGCTTGGGGTGGTGCTCACTCCATTGTTTGTTACTCTAGCATTATTTAAAGAAAGATTAAAAAAAATCTCTGAACATTTTAACAAAAGTACCCCAAGGACTAGTGGATGCAGGGGCTTCCTTGATGTGCTTTGATTCCATATAAAAGAGGGAGGGAGAGGATTAATGGACATGGTCACAAGAGCAATTGATGGCCCTCGGCGGCCTTGTTAGGGGACTGGGGGCTTGTTTTACTGTCTCAAGGTCCTTCTTTCTAGGATGTTTTTTTGCTGCTGCATTATGGACGGTGATGCCTTCTCGAAACAAATCTCTACCGACCCTGGTAGTCCTTCAGTTTAGTTTTTTCACATTTATTTACAAGCAGTCATAAACATTTAGCTATTCTCTACCAAGGGAGGCATCCTATTCCCCCATCCCTGTCCCTCGCCAGCCCCCCTTGAGCAGCACAGGATGCGGACAGAGAAGCTGAGCGAAAGAGATAAGACCTACTGCCTTGGGAAAGGTTGCCCAAAGGCTGTGATTTTCAACAACTGGGCTATTTCTGTCTTCCTTAAGGTAGCATTTAGAATGAAACTCACAGGTTATATATAGACACCATTCCAGATCTATTTATTTAGTCGGATATTTTCTCCTGGCTGTTATTAAATTTATTTTGCATCCTGTTCAGGCGTGAAGTGGATATTGGTTAGACCAGGTCTTGCAAGTCAAAAATCTCACTACCGTTGACTGTAAATGGCACATAGAGCCTCTTACCTGTGATAAAGACGTAGACAGACGTGTGTTTGTGCTGTTTGTGGGAATACCGGCAGCGGAAAGAGCCTGTATGTTGGGCCAAGACAGGGCTGAGGATGAGGCGACTGCAATACTGGTTTGCCCGCTTGCCACATCGAGTCTCTTCCACATGGGCACTCGGGTGGCTCCTGCTCACACCTGAGGGGAACACCCACTCCAGCTCCCATCTTCCCCTGAAAAATTAGTGGTTTATTTTATATGTGCCAGCTGAAGTTTGGGTAAAGATAATATACCGATGCAATCTTTCAGCAACTCCTTATCTCATAATCATCTTCCTAAGGACTGAGATTTCATCTTGGTTTTATCAGTGTAGCTTTATTCACCTCTTCACTACTGTTTTTTTTTGGAAATAGTTTTTTCCAACACTAAATTAATCAAAGTTTCTAAGGTCTTAGTCAACAAGCTATCCTTAATCTGGAAGTTCCTGTCGAGGCATAATGGACCTTTAATATATTTTGTGTTTGTCACCTGCAGTTTAGTTGAAGCGTCTGGTTCTTCTCCAGGATAATCTGTCGTTCGGCGACATCCAGCACCGGAGAGCTAAACCTTCCTTTGTTGTCTGCATCTTTTAGATAGAAGAAAAAATACATGTGAAACATTTCTTAGGCATTGCTACTAGATTTATACACTATATACACATGATGACGCAACCACTCTTGAGTAAATATTGAAAGATGACATTGATTATACAGCACATGTATCTGTTTTTTTACTTAAATGTACAAGCTAAAAAAAAAGATTTGACTTTAGAAGCACAATATGTGCAAACTGCCCTAATACATCCTGTTCTGGAGTTTTCTGGTAGCTTTGGCTATTGTCTATACCGATCTTACAGCTTCATTTCCTTGCCTGCATTCACACATGGTACCTACATACTGTCGTAAGCTGCTGTTTCAATTTAAAGAAGGAAGCTGAGTCAATTAGTTCCACACCAAATGAAACCAAGGCAATATAATGGCTGGATGCCCAGGTCTCAATCAGCATATTCCACACATCCCAAAGCCAGGCTTTGTTAGTAATTACACTGTAAAGGTCAAAGAAATGCTATCATAACATTTTACACTCCATGGATATTAAATCAGTCTAAGGACCACAAATTGAAAAGGAAAACAAGAACACGCCTGTAACTTCTCTTCTCTGTCACGCAGGAAGAATTTATCTGCAGCAACACACCTGAGACGAAATGGCCGGGGTTCATAAATGTGCAAGTGGGAAAATTGGCTAAAGTTTCCATTTAGAACCAGATCCGGTCTTCCTATTGTTCACAGTTACAATGAAATTCAAATGATTTTTTTCTATGCGGATTTGGAAACATTGCTTATTTAAGTAAAAGGTGGAATTGAGTTTTAAATGATCACACATTTATTCTTAATAAGCAAAGGAAAAAAGGAATCTTACTTAATTGTATGTTTTATTGGTATTTATATTTATATAGATTATTGATATTTATGTTGAAACCCAACTGACCAGCTAAAATATATAGTCTAAAAAGATGCACTGTGTGTTAAAGGGTTTTTTTCCTGCGACTTGTTTTTGAGTTTAAAGCATATGCACAGTTTAATGGTCTGCTGTTATTTCGATCAAATTGTTAATTAGTTTATCAAAGGTAAGAAATTAAGAAATTAAAATAAAGAAAATTTCCCTCTCCGAAAACTGAAAATATAATAGATTTAATGATTTTACATTGTAACGTGTGCTTGTAAAAAAAAAAAAAGCTTGTTGGTTGGAGAGCAGAGGGGGAATAACGCAGGATTTCGCCCTCCACGTTTCCTTCCCTCGGGGGTCTGTTTTATTCATAAGCGCTGATTAGCTGCGCGGCTGAACGCGCACTTCCAAAGTTTCCTTGCGGTGGTCGTGACCCCGCAGTCATTTATATTAGAAAGTCATCAGGCTCAGGAAATCAACGCCCTCTGCGACTGAACCGGGGCCAAAACAGCAGCGCGGAGCTTTCCGCTATAAACCATCTATAAACATGCAAGACTTGTTTTTATAATAATAATAATTATTATTATTATTTATATATAGTAAGTAAGTAAAGTAAATTTTAATTTGCTGAAATAAACTTATTTATTATTACGTGTTATAGCGTCCAAAATATATATATATATTCAGTTGTTTTTTGCTGTATCTTTATAAGTATAATAGTTTTGTAAGAAACTGAAATATAGAAATAAAATTTAAACAAATTATTATTAATAAAAATGTAATCATCTAAAATATTATGTTCGTTAGCTGTCTTAAATACACAAGTCAATAATTATAACAAAAATATATGTCAGTGTTTATTGACGATTTTTTTTCTGCAAAAGCATTTCTTTTGCATGCTTTTCCAACAACAATACTGTTCAAATATTATGATTATTATTTACTGTTACTAATATTGTTATAATAATAATTATTATTAGTTGTTTTTTTGTTTTTTTTTTTTTTAAAAAAAACCCTACCTTTAGGTCAATACGCGGCTCGTCAGTCCACATAGCATCACTAAAAAAAATCTCCAACATCTTGGTAAGAAAAGTTCCTGGAAGTTTTTTTTTTTTATAGATATAATTTTTTCCCCCCTAAGACCGTTATAGCAAACTCGGTTCCGTCCTCCGGTAATAATGAGTCAATTTCTCGCGCGAGCTGGAATCAGATTTATACGTTCTCCCGTTCTGCTGCGGTGCGAAATCTTGTCACTTGTGAATTCTTTTCTCTCTCTCACACACACACACACACATACACACACATGCATGCGCACACACACTCTTTCCCTGTCTTTCTCTCTCTTGTCCATTGTGAGCTGTGCGCCTGGATTTTATTCAATACCCATTCCGTGGTTTCCGGTACGCGCGCGTCGCTGACACACCTCTCAATGTGACCGGATCATTCGCGCGTGTGCATTCGTTAGATTGATTATTGCATATTTCACTTTTATCTATTATTCGTTGTAGATATGATTTATTTATATATATTTTCGTTTCTCTGTTTGCAAAACTTCCTGAATTTATTTTTAAAATTTTATTTTTACATTTACTCACAAGCAACGCCCTCATCCATGTCCAGATCCCAGCACCACTGACAGGAATACAGCCTGCCATGGATGCCAGTTCATTTCAGAGCACCACACACATCATCCCTGCACGCTATGTTTTTGGGCGGTGGAAGGAAACCAGGGAATTTGGAGGAAAATCTTTGAAGCTCAAACCCGGAGACCTGAAGCTGTGCACCATCACTCAACCCCTCAGATGATCGATCCATCACTAATGTGACGTCAGTGCCAAAATCCATCATCTCACACTGAAGGGCCACCTTTAATATACACCAAGAACCCAAAACGAGCTGTAAGAGAATAGGAACCCATACCGTCTTGTTTGAATCCTGATATTAGGTTACACTTTGTGTTCAGTGCTTAAACCAGGTCAGTGTTAAGACTTTTTAGTGGACTAAACCAGTAAAATAGGCACCAGGGGGGACTTAAAGAACATCACAATTACACACAGCTAATAGAAACAGGAAATATTTACTGTTTCAGACTGTGAGATTATTTACCTGTTCCTTTTCCATCTGGTACCTGAATTTTCTATATTATATGCTGTAAAAATTTTACTGTACTTATTTTGAGACAAATTTAAACACTCACTGGAACATTCATTCATTTATTCACTCATGCATTCATTTATTTTATATACCCGCTTATTCCCTAATTCGGTGTCACAGGGATCTGCTGCAGTCTATCCCAGTTCTCCAAAAGGGTGAAAGGCAGGAGGGGGACACCCTGGACAGGTCGCCAATCCATCACAGGGCCACACTCACACACACACTCTCTTCTATGGGCAATTTAGTATCACCAATCAATCTAACATACATGTTTTTGCACTGCGGAAGAAACCGGAGAACCCGGATTAAACCCCCCACAAGCACAGGGAGAACATACAAACTCCATACAGAAAGAACCCTGCCTGGGAATTTCTTGCTTCCTGCTGTGAGGCAACAGTGCTAACCGCTAAGCCACCGTGTTCAGTTCTGTTTAATTAATATCTGTAAATTTAGAGTCCACAACTAAACACGTCAGAGGCGACAGAACAGCAAAGAACCAAAACTCCATCGGTGACAGAATGGAGAAAAAAATCATTGGGAGAAACCAGACTCAGTCGGGGGTTCAGTTCTCCTCTGACCTCTAAGAAAGTGGTTATTCTGTAAGTTGTTAGTGGTTATTCTGTAAGTTGTTAGTGGTTATTCTGTAAATTGTTAGTGGTTATTCTGTAAATTGTTGGCCCCTTTAGAAGACTGAGAGTAAATCATTACCAACAAACTACAAACTACCAACTGACCAATTAGGCGGAACAACCACTTACTTACAGCGAAACACACACTCACTCCTATGGGCAATTTATAATCACCAAATCGATCTAACCTCCATGTTTTTGGACTGTGGGAGGAAACCCAGGCAATGTAGACAAAATCACATGAAAACAAAAAACTGGTATAGCACCTGTGTTTAATATAGTTCTAATATTTTAGATGTTACATAAACATAAAGTGTAATCATTTGACATCAATATATCAGGTTGTTCAACATACAGAAAATACAGGAATACAGAAAGACAATGACCTGCAGGAAGTTGTAATCTTTTCTCTTACCGAAAGGGGGCGACTGAGAATCAGCTTAGTCTAAAAATCCGTTTTAATGAACCTGCTGTTCTCACCTTAATCTCTATACACTCAGTTGAGCTGTTAAACTTAACTAACAAAAAAATTGGGTAAAATTAACTAGCTAGCCTAAAAACTGCTAACTAAATAAAACAATAAAATATATTATGTTTGTGTAATTTTTTTACCCGCATGAGTTAGGGTGAAATTATTTGTAACCAAAAGTTGTGGATTATTAATATAAGCGGTGAATTCGTCTACACTGATTCGGCAAATCAACAGCTCTGTTTTGTTCCTTCTGCTTTTTATCGGTCAATTTCACAGTAATTTAATCCTATGGCCTTTCTAACGATATGCTGGTATAATCAGGTGGGGAAACGTATTTCTCAGTCTATGAAACGTCTTTAAGATGTTAATACAGTAGGAATAAATTGATGCTACTAGTGATGCAACATATGCAACTCTTGACTCTTAACGTAACCTCCTAAAATTCACTGAATAACACACTAAACTACTGGTCCGGTAGTTCAAGGCTTGGAATGTGTGTATTGTGTGTTTTTAAGGAAATCAAAGAACAGAGATGTATGAGGTTGGTAAAGATGAGGCCTGGAGTAGTTCTTCATATACACTTGATAGAGTGCGCTGTATCACTTACACACCATAGTGTCTGGGTTGATGTCCATGAAGAATGACAGAGTGTGTGCAAATCATCATGAAATTCAAGCTGAATGTTTTTTTGTCACATGTCAGACCTGGCCTTTAGTCTGCAGGTGGATCCAGTCTGTGAACTTAATGACCTGTGTGTAAACCCCAGGCCGGTTTTGTCGTGCACATCCCTCACCCCAGCTCACAATGCCAGCCAGAAACCACCTCCGGCCTCTTTCTAGACACACCAGAGGGCCTCCAGAATCTCCCTGCATGCAGACATAGATACATTTAAAACAAATATAGAAGGGTTAGGTAAACACACAGTATGGACACACCCAGAAACAGGAACTCACTTGACAGGCATCGACTCCTCCATGTACGCTTCCTGCACAGATCATCCTGGGAGTTACGGCATCGTCATACATCTTGTTGCATGTTTTGTGGTTGATGATGCTTACTGTGGCCTCCTGGAGCAGGGTGGCCAGCTCACCTAAAACATAACATAATTACTATATTCCAGAAAAACAACTTGTGTTTTCTGACCACAAGAGGGCAGGGCTAAAAGTCTGGTCTGAAGCCCACCAAGCTGTGAATGTTGTGGTAAAGTTTTACCTTCCTCAGTTAGTACTCCCCAGCCAGTGACGAAGCAGCTGGTGCCGGGTGTAAAAGCATGTGACGGGGCTGGCACACACACAGGCTGTACCAATTCATTAAAGAAGACAGGGGCGCTGAGCTCCAAGAGGGCGATGTCGTAGTCGGAGGTGAACTGATCGTACTGAGTGTGCTGAACTATTCTGCGGATCTGCCGTGTCGCTGCAGCGTTACTGGCTGAGTTCATGACCCGCATGCCCATGTAGGCCCTCCAGGCACGAGCATCCGAGTACCTGCACAAGTCCACAAACTGCTCAGCAGTTTTCCCTTGGTGATTAAAGAAATTAGTTACGCAGTTTTTCTTTAGATTTTTTGGTTTTGTGTTAAATTATGGCTTTTATCAGCTGGCCAAGTTTGTGACATCAACAAACATATTGTCTGATTGGCAGCATTCGAGGTAATTTAAAGGACACTGTGTACATTTCACAAAAAAAAACATTTACAAGTTGTTTCTCACTTGATAGCGTCAGAGTCCTGGAAGCAGTGAGCGGCAGAGAGGAGCCAACGGTTGCCCACTAATGATGCCCCACACACATGGCCATAGCGCTCTATCTGTAGGCTCACCTGCCAGGGCCATGATCCCACCTGGGCGTCTGTCCCTCCAACAATCTTCACCCTTTTCCTCGGTCGAGTTCCACACCCTGCTCCGGGGAGAAGAGTACATAGACTGAACAGATATAGATTACTTTATACATTTACAAATACATTTGTGTAGCTGTTATCCAATCCCTTTATTAAATTTCTTTAAAGTACAGTTCTTAACTGTAGCCTGATGGTACTAAAAGTTTTCGTCCCACTTTCGCTTCCCAATCTGGCCCCCCCGGCTGATGAATATCCTGTCTGCATAAACAGGGTGTGCAGTGATACACAAATAATAATGTTGACAGGCATGTAGGAAAGCCTATTATTAAGTTTAAACCAAATATTTTGTCCACCATCATAAGAGTCAATAATATACAGAACACAAAATCCTTACAGTAATTATTTGTAAAATCTGAAGAAAATTGTATATACTTCATAATTATATTATAGAAAGACATTACCTATGTCTTTACTTAGAGGAGTAAAAAAAATCTGTTCTTGCAATTCTACCCAAGATTGTTGGTTCAATTTACAGCACTATTAAGCTGCCATTGCTGGACCCCCGAGCAAGGCCCTGAGCAAGACTGCTGCTCCGTTGTATAAATGACAAAAATTTAAAAAATAAATGTAAATGTAGAACAGAAGATGACCGGGTATTGAGCCTTGAGGAACACCAGCAGAGGTAAAAGAGGATAACACTGAAATAACTCTCAGTATTTCAGATAGAAGAGTGGGTCTGGTTGGTATGAAGGTTTCAAGGCTGAGAGTGTAATTATAAAATTATTTAGTGTTCTGAAGATACAAGATTTATAACTAAATTGCATTTAAACTAAAAGTAAAATCATACATGACTGCACAGGATCCAGTGTTTAATGCAATGACATTGTATCAACACAGAATGAACCACAGCTACAGCATCAGACAGTCCCGACCTCTCGACTGTCTGAATAGACACAGCACAAGTGTGGATGCTATCAGTCGCTGCTCACCACAGCGCATCTCATCAGATCCATCCTTGCAGTCCTTGATGCCGTCACACTCTGGGTTCACCTTCGCAACACACTTGCCATTCGCACATTTATAGGATGTCGGCGAGCAACCCTTATCTTCACAAGGAAAAACAAATGCAATAGTAGAAATGGATAAATTACATACACTTCAAGCATGAATAATAATAATAATGTAATAATAATAACTGATTTTTGTTGAAAATAATATGTAAACAAATCCTAGAAAATTAATCGTAATTTTCTTCTGAAGCTGGACCCGGGTCCACAATGTGCGATTGATTTAGTCGTCTGCGACAAATTTTAAAATCCTAAAAGATTCCTATAATCCTATGCTAAAATCTGTTGTCTTTGATGACTAGTTTGAACATGTTCACCAACAAACAGTTAACGGTTGTCGCAATCACGTTTTTTTTTTCTACAATGAATTTCTGGCGTTGTCTGAAGATTTTGGACACTTTTATGCAGTGTGACCTTTCCAACAACAACAGTCAAACCAGGAACCAATAGGAGCACAGAACTTGATGATGCGACAATTAGCGCAAAAATTGGGGCAAACCACCCCAGAAAGATGTCCGAATGAGTTTGTTGGACAGAACAGCAAGAAGTAAAATTATTGGGGCATGTCAAGGGCAAAATTATTTGTACAGATTGTTTTTGTTTGCTGCTAGCTACTACTACTTAGCGTGAGAACTTGGGTTTCCAATCGTGTTACAGATTAATGAGGACAAGCCTTTTTGTGACTGTCCGCTTTTGACATGCTTTGACTGTCGTACAGTCGGACGTTATGACAGCTAAGATCCTACAGTGTGACATGGAAATCACGTTTGTCCAGTCCGATAAGCAACAATTGCAAAAGACTGTGAACAATCGAACAGTGTATATTTATGCACATTACACACATTTGCTGATGTGATTTAGGATGTAGCAGAAGACACTTCAATCTATAAATATGAACAGAACCACAGTGAGTGTGTAACTTGTCCTTGACATCAAGAGACATCTGTGAGCTCACATGCTCTTGTGCAGTTCAGCTCATCACTGCGGTCTTTGCAGTCGATGACTCCATCACAGACAGAAGGCTTGGGCAGACAGATTTTGTTAGAGCACATGTGGTAACATTTACCTGTTGAGTAACAACAACAAATTCTGAACAGACACATGAAGACATACGGCAAGGACAATCAAGTTTTGCACAATCACCAACCACTCTGAGAACTGTTCAAAGGAACATAATGTGAATAAATGAATGAAAGAACAGATGGTTCTGTAATGATTAAGAACAGACTGAGGTTAACAAAGGGGTTCAGGGGGAGAAGAGCTATGTTACCACAGTTGGTTTCCTCGCTGCTGTCTCCACAAGCCTGCAGGTTACACTGGCTGACATGTGGTCTGCACTGCCCACTCCCACAATACACCTCTCCCGGTTTGCACATCGCTGTTGAGTGAGCCACGGGTTAGTTTTCATGTAACATGGTTAGACAACAAACTGCAAAGTTGGCATATTTTTGAGAGACAGAACACACAGTGATGTTCCGGACAGTTAGCAGATAATAGATTCTCATTGCTGAGAACATCACATACTATCATTTTAACATAATACCCTGTAGCTTAACAATATGGTTTTATAGCACAAGCCCGCTTACAGCACTTAGCCTCGTCTCGGCCGTCCGCACAGTCCCTCTCTCCATCGCACACTTTCCTCAGCGGAATACAACGTCCATCTCCACAGCGGAACTGCCTCGGACACGCTGGAGTGAAACACGCATGGTGCAAGTAGCAATAGTAAATTACATGCTCTGCTAGTCTATAAAAAAGATTGTAACAGTACACTTGACCTTTAGCGGCCCAGAAACATTACAAAGCATCCACCGCAAGGCAAACAACGGCGTCCAAGACGGCCGGAGCACAAAAGCACTTTACGGAAGAACCCACAGCCAAGTCGCTTTGCAAAATAAAGCCCAAACATTGTCTTGCATTCAGCAGATGCTGGAAGAACACAAAAGGATAGTGTGCTCACTGCTCTCTGGGGAGAAGGCTCTGTACACCAGGTAAAAGCCCTTGTGAGTCAGAGACTCGTCGGAGTGAAAGTGCAGTAACACAGGGGAGGAGTAGATCCTCTTCCTGCTGCTGTCCCCAATCGGATTACACAACCTAAGCATGGGTGAAAAAAATACACAGGCACAGGTACCAACACACACCATTATGATCAAACAAGTCTGAAAAAACATGCATTGACTTGACAGATAGGATCTACAACTAGGATCACCAGTGGTTTCGAGCTATGAAGCTTCCAGTCCTTCGAAAGACAGGACACTCACCTGACACCTCCGATTTCAAGCCAGTCTTTTTCACAGCTGGTGGTGGTCGGTGAGTCCTGGATATCCAACATCACAATCGTAATGGATAATAGGTAGCCAGGCAGCGGAGCCTAAAAGAGAAACCAGAGTCTGCCGCCTTCAAAGGGATTTCCCAAGCCATGTGCAATAACACTGAGGTGTAAAGTCAGGACATGGGAACCATCTCTGGCCTCAACTCACCCTGATCTTCCAGTTACAATCCACGTTCGGAGGGTAGTAGGCAGGATAGTAAGGGGAAACCACGGTGCCATTCCAAGCTGACAGAAAGCCACCGCAATCTGGGGACAAAGAACGACAAAAGTGAAAAATATGATCAATGATGTTGGATATAATACAAAATGGCATGCTAGGTAAATACACACACCAGCTTTCGGTATGGCCTGAAAGTAAGCTTTGAAGATGGCACCGTGTCTCTGACGACTAAAGGAAAAAGTGACAAGCATGACGTTTCCAGAAGACGTCAGCTTCATCACTGGGGACGATCCAGTGACTGGTAATCCACACCACCTGTCAGCAAAAACTTGTGTTTATGCTAACTATTTAACGAAATATGTATGTACAGGACTGTGTAACCCATGTTCCTTAAGTTACTTTGTCCCTCTTGTTTTTCAGTTACCCCTGCCATACCTACTGCTGATTACCTTGTTCAGGTGTGTTCAGTCAATCAGTCTTCCCACACTTTACCCTCATCTGAAATGGTATCTTTCAGCCTCTGATTGACTAAACACAACTGAACCGAATAATCAGCATGTGTTTTCTTTATGTCATTTTCTATCAAAATGAAATCACACATACACACCTGGCAATGATTTTGTTCTGAAGAGGGAGCAGGAAGTCATATGCAGACAGTTTGTTTGCCGAACAGCTACCCGGTGTCGCCCCCTGCAGGGTTACTATGTCTAACCTCACAACATGCCCAGAAGGAACTCTCAGTCTCCACTGGTAATAAGGTTTCTTCGGGCTCACCAAACTCAGCGTTCGATTGTTGCCGTATTTGGCGTAAAGGTCAAAAGACATGGCTGTGGACCACAACAGATGTAAGACAACAAGAAACAAGAAGTAAAAATCAAATATGGTGATCATCTATTACCCTGAAGTCCAAGCTGCCACTTTCCACCTTGCAAATGATTGGGATTCTTTATCTTGTCCGCCATGTCATCATCGTCATCATCCTCACTGTCTAAATTTAAACCTGCGGGTAAGATGCTGTATGTTATCATGCATCCATTTCATAACTAGCTGCAACACAAAGTATTCATTGTATCTCTACGCAGTTCAGAGAGTTCACCCAGGAGTCTTAGTGTGTCCTCATCCTTGGCCAGATGATACTGTTCTTCCCGTCTGCTGTGAAGAACCTTGTTGGTGTCAGGAAGTTGCCGCTGCAACCATGCGGGTTTAGATCTCTGCAGCTCCTCTGCAATGGCTGCTGACGGAGCGGAGAATTTACTCCAGAAGAAAACGTTGAGCCCGTTCACTCCTTCACTGTCAGCATGGAGGCACAACGTTCATACAGGCCTTATAAAGCATTTATAGATTTGTAAATACAATGTAAATGTAATGATGTCATAATTAGCTTCATGTTGGCAAAGGTTGAAAAAAGGTTTGCACACTTTACCGACCACAACAGACAAATTTAGTTTAAAGTATCTCTGGTAGCATGAAGCCGGCACAGCTGGCAATTAGCCGGGAGAGGCATAAGGCATGTGAACTGAACATGGCCCAGGTTGGTAACCCATCTTAAAGGCACCAAACAAAATATAGACTAGTTGTAAGAAAGGTTTTGTTAAGGCTGTTTGGTACCAATTTGTTTGATCTTACATACCAAAACTGGGCCAGCTATAGTCATACATTTGGCTGAAGATATGTTCTGCTAACCAGACCTGAGCAATATTTAGGGCCCAAGAACAAGTACGAGGACCCTACTGGAATTGTCTATATTATTATTATTATTATTAGTAGTAGTAGTAGTAGTATCCAAAGTGAATTGCATTTTTGAGGGCTTAAACATTGTAAATGCATAAGAAGTGGCAGATATTTATGTCTGATATGGGTTTTAGAAGTGGGTGTGGCAAAATGGCTTAATAGCACCACCTGTTGACTTTCAGTGAAGTGCCCCTCCTGCTATGGTTTACATACATGAATGAGAATTGGCACACACATGCAACATCCAAATACCTACGAAAAAGTTACTTAGACCAAAATTCCAAACCCAGCTGGAAATTTTGTGTCATTTTGGGGATTTCCAGACGTTGTATTCATTGCTGTATTTGGGCCAACTGAAAGTGGGACAAACCGATTTTGCTTATGTGGGATTTAAGTAAAATATGGACATAATTGGAATTGATTTCAAGATAGAAAAGTGAAAACTTTAAATGCCAAGAATGGTATAAAATGGTAATAAATAACGGACTGTCACATGTACCAACTATATAGAATAAATCTATATACATATAATTACTTGTATAGTTATTACCAAAAAAAGCTCTACATTTAAAAAATAATAATAGCTGCAGCTCAAACCAGAGTCCAATGCTAGCACAAAAGGGCGTTAAAATGACTGATGTTATAGCTTAATCAAAGTGATAGCTTAAAGTGCTTTCATCTTTAACACTAAACCTGTCTTGGACCGATTACAGATAAAGTACCAAAAAACTGGATAATTCTTACCTAAATGCGACGATCCCTGAGCGGCGGTAGTATGGCCTCCAGGGTGACGACTCATATAACTCTGAGAACTAAAGCACCGCAACAAAGAATCATTCATCCGTTCAACACTATCCATGTTGCAAACAAGGATAATAAAATAATCAACCTACATTAACACCACCTCCTAATCTGATGATGTAAGAAGTTTTACCAGGCTCTTTGGCATCATCACCTAGATTGTGTACAGGGCCACCCCATCTTTAGAACTACAGAAAAAGGTGACATCACTGGACAAGGTGTGACATCAAGAGCCCCAGGTAAGACATGCAGTCTTGGCACAAAAGGTCCCGTTCTTGTGCGATTGGCTTTGAGCAACAAGAGCCGTGGGCAACAAGAGCGCCATTGTCCAGAGCTCAATGTCATTCTGAAGTGCAGGGTGGTGGGGGCGGCCAGCGGGTCCAGGCTGCCTTTAGTAAGCACAGGCACACTCTTGCACAGCTCCACCACACCTGCCCATTCATTTATATCAAAAAGGATTACAGGTATTACACAATTCACGTCAATGAAGACATGACCGAACACTCTGTGTTCCTTCTTCACTTTCATATCAATACCTTATATTTTTGCTCTTTCAATCTCTTTTTTCCTGTCCATTCAATTAATTTCTATTCCAATCTGTCCCTCTCTGTCCCAGAGTCTACCTTTCCTTTCCTCTCTGCCTGCATCCGTCTCGGTGCACAGGCACAGAGCATCTGATTGTGTGAGGAAGCGCAGAGACAATGTTTTTATTGAGGGCCTGCTCTTCTTCTCACTCGGCCTGCCTGGGTCCTGCGGTTCTCACAAACGCCATTCTTGTCCTCAGCCCTGAAAAGGCTGCACCCCCCCCGGGACACGCTCTCACCGCGCTGCCTCGCACCAGGACAAGCTCCGGTTACAGACGGCTTTACATTTAAGAGGGCCCCACCTCGCAGCCTGCTTTACATCTTAAAAGAGCCACGGTGAAGATCGCAGCGCAGCACACCACTAGAGGCGCAGCTTTGGCCGACTTCACGTTTGATACTGCCAAGGGCATGGATCAGAGCAGAGTGCTCTCTGGAGGCTCGCTGCATTCCAAAGAGACCATGTTGTGTCCCACTGAGCAGCTGGTATATACAGTGTGTGTGTATGCTTACATGAGGGTTAAGGGCCTGAGACTGAAGAAGGAACTGTGTGGAGGAAGAATCGGCAAGTTCCGGTGAGAAGCTGAGGTTGGAAAACTCCACACTTCCTCCCAGAAAGAACACTGTGGATGATGGGGATGCTGTGAAGGCATTAAGGCTAATCAGGACTGGCTTAACTTACAAGTTACATAAACATTTATTAAGATCCAGGAATCTCATCCTAGACACAAGTGATAACGCTACAATTAACTACCATGGAAGAAGATACCAGATCACATTTATTGCCTTTCATTAACACACAAACTTACATGTAAAGAAATGTAGAGTCAGTGCAACGACTGTAGACAGAGGGACGAGGAGGGCGGCAACCAGAGCCCATTTCCGCCATGTCCTGAAGGTGGCTTTCTTGTCCCTGGACTGTTTGATGTCTGACCCGACCTCAGTCTTGCTGGGATTATGAAACGCTCTAATATTCTGCGAATAAAACAGATTAACAGCATGACGATTCTCTTACAGGAAAACTGACTAAACATAATGTAAGATATTACATACAGACCGAAATTACTGAGAGCAATTTAGTTTTGAAAACGTTTGCTAAAACTAGCTTTTTATTTAACATATTTTTTGAGGCATTTTGCATTATTTATAGGACAGACAGAAATAAAATGGGGAAGATAGAGAGAGAGAGAGGAATCAAACCTAGGTTGCTACTGTGCATTTAGCTTTTTTTAAAGTGGGAAGTGGTAGTGCAGTGTTAGACAGCTAATTGGAAAATCAGGGTTCGATTCCCAGCACCACCAAGCAACCAATGCTGGGTCTTTAGCAAGGCTCTTAACCCCAATTGCTCAGCTGTATAAAAGAGATAATTGTAAATTGTTCTGGATAAGGACGTCTACCAAAAAAACCCAACACACACATATACACATCCATCAGGTTTTTCTTTAGCCATGTCCTCAAAACCTGAGCCAAGCCTTAAGCACCTGAAGCACAAGAGGCAGCGCTTTCTGAATTGCCAGACAGCCAGAGACGCCTGCTTGTCCTAATTAGTTGAATGTTGGTGTCCCACATCAGTTGTTGCTTTTTTTCTCTTAACCTTTGCTTGCGGAGTCGATTAACAAATTCTACCTTTTAATGCCAGAAGAACTGAATGCGCCAAAAATAATTTGAAGCTTGTGTTTTAATCAACTTACCGAATAAATGCACTTCTTATTCTTTTAGATGACACAATACACACAAGAGCTTTGACAGTGTATCAGTGTAGTTTAAACAAATCTAAAGTAATGAAATATATCTTTAAAAAAAATCATTATTTTAATTTTAGATCACTTTTATGTCAATTTTTATATATATATATATATATATATATATATTTTTATCTTTTATGCAGCAGACAGTTACTTTTTGTGTTATTTAAATAAACTCATTATGGATTCATTTATTCTTTGTTTACACTCTGCATGTGTATATGAGTGTGTGTGTGTGTGTGTGTGTGTGTGTGTGTGTGTGTTGTGGACCATAGATATAAGTATATCTGACAGTTTTGACCATGAAGAAGACATTCTTTAAGTTCTTATTGAAGTGAAGGATATGCAAAGATAAATTAATATGTGTGTGTAAGACAGAGTGAAAGAGAGAAAGGGAACGAGAGGGAGAGAGAGAGAGAGAGAGCAAGCAAAAGAGAGAGATAACCAGGTGAGGTCTCCCTGGGGAGTTTTGAGTAGAGGGTCTACTTTCCCACGGTCTGTTTCAGTAAGGTCACCCCTCCATCGGCTGCCATTCAGGACTGCTGCTGCCACATCATCGCTCCTAAACTAACCATTGACAACTAACAAGTAAGCCACAGTCTGTGTGAGCGAGGTTCAAATTCAGTAAACTAATCTATCATCAGCACTGAACAGGAAAAAAAGCCTGGATTTCTGATCCTGACACAAACTATCATATTAAAAAATATATTTTACTCAAACATACTTGACTTTAGTGGTAATTTTAGGGATCTTTAACAGCTGTCATGTGCTGATTTTTCTGCCCTGTCCAGTAGATTTGCAATCACACTCTGTTTTCTCACACTGTTCTGCAACTCCGGATCTTTCTTACCTGTACAGGTGAGTTTGCACTTCCACAGTGTCCTAAACCTGATACGCTGTAAACATCGCAGCTTCTGTTTTTGGGGAAAGTCCTCATTCCTGGTCCCCGAAGCAGTCACCACAGCACGACGCGCGAGAAATCAAGCTGCAGGGAAAAATCCGGAGCGATGTCTCGCTTTCGGTGCGCGGAGAAACCCGAGCTGAGCGGGTGCAGCGCTGCGCACGCTCATTGCCCGCGCATCGGCTGTGCACAGGTGCTGCACTGCTCCCATGATGCAGTGCGGCACAAAGGCACTACTATAAACTGGTGGCATACCGGTGACACCGGCATCCGACAGAAACCGTGCGTAAATTCATGCAGATTAAACAGTGTGTTCAGATTTGTTTTATTAATCAGGGAGACGAGCCAATCAGCATAAAGTATAAAAGAAACAACACTTAAGAAAAAATATTTCTTATTTAATAAACTTCTTTACATTTTTTAATGATGGTAATATCTGATTGGTCAATTTTCGATAACAGCAGGTATCAGATGAAAGGGTTAATGTTAAATTTTTTTCTATATTAATGGATAAATAAACAAATTATTCTGATTTAATGTGTTTTGGGTTAATAAAAACAAAATTATTGTTTACAGAATTGTAAAGGATCTGGAACAAATCAGACCAAGGGATGAGTTAGGATGATCCTATGTTTTGGGTGGCTCCAGTTAGGGCCTGTGCACTTTTGGGGTCTCCAGTATAACAGTAACAGTACTTGCAGTAATGTAATTGAAATGATTAAATAGAGCTCAATATTGCTAGTGGCCTTCCTGCCAGTATCCTTATCCATTCTGGATCCATTTCACCGCAGATAATAATCCAGAGCCGTTTTGGTACGGCCGAAACGATCCCAGCGCAGAGACATTTTGCTATCTGGGTAATTTCTTTAATGCCTAATGACGTTTTGGTTGTATTTGTTGAATTTAAGCCTTATGTGTTTAATAAAGTTAGTGGTTTTAATATTATATTAATGAGTATACCGAACCTCCACTGTAAAACTTCACCTTCACTCAATTTTTCAAAACGTAATTTATTTCCGTAATACACATACATTTTAAGATCATGTTGGAGTAACATCACACGACACAAATCACAAATCTGCACACTTTATCTAATGATCTAACAATGGCTGTGGTGATGCTGAGGTCTGTTCGTGATACTGAGGTTCCGACGTTAATGTCTATATTGATTTGAGTTCATGTCTTCGATTCTTGGCTCTGAGTGTTGTGAGTTGATTATGAGTTGTAAATGTGGCTGTTGATCCAGCTGATAAACTTGGCCACTCTGGTGTACACGCCGGGAAAGTTAGGCCTGCCGCAGCCCGACCCCCAGCTTACGATTCCGGTCAGAAACCAGCGTCCACCTTCGGAAGCCTGGCACGACAGAGGACCGCCGGAGTCCCCCTGCAGTCAGGAGAACGTTACACTGATTAAGACTTAAACTGGAATCAAGGACGTGACTGTTTTTTTGTGTGTCTTTAACAGCGTGTTAGAAGGGACAATTTGTGCGTTTGACCTATAAAAATTTTCACACGCGGCTCAGTTGCAGAAATTTGAGACAAAATTCACGCTTTACTTGCACTCACCCGGCAAGCGTCTTGCGCTCCAGTGGGTACTCCTGCGCATAGCATGCGGGGAGAGACCAGCCCGTACGCCTTTTTACACTCACTGTGACTCAGAACACGTACCTCCGCTTTCTGAAGAACCGTGGGGAGAATTTTATCTAAGAAAAAAAAACAAAAAGGGACATATAAACATTTTTTCTTGCTAAGTCATTACCCCAGATGCATTAGCAATAGATTAAACCCTAACCCCAATTATTATATTTAATATGATATGTGTCATCATGCTTCGTCTTCATGCAGTGGCATGTTTTACCCTGTTCGGAGCGGTAGCCCCAGCCGGTCACCCAGCAGCGGTGTCTTTCGGGAAGGGTCTGTGATGAGGCAGGCAGGCACACAGGCTGGATAAAAGAGGCCAGGCTGCTGGGCCATGGCTTCCTGAGCTGTAGAAGAGCGATGTCATAGTCAAAGTTGCGGGCATTGTAGTACTCGTGCACCAGAATGCGTCGGATTTCTGCCACGTGCTTAGCACTGCCCTGAGTCACCATGCCCAGATGAGCCATCCACTGGCGAGGGTCTGACAGTCTGGAAAGGTCAAGGTTGTAGAAGGTTAAATCAAATAATAGTTCTTTCTGTTTTCTATATATAAATTGTTACACTGATATACAAACTTACATAAAAGGATGCTTCATATTCCCGACATTTTGTATCTTCATTTATGGATTTATTAGAACTTTCCATGGGTACCTGATCTTACCTCTCTTTGCTAAAGCAGTGAGCTGCGGAGACGAGCCAGTCGCTGGTGATAACCGAGGCGCCGCAGTACAGATGACCCGAGAAATGCAAACTGACCTGCCATGGCCACTCCCCTTCTATAGAGTTGACCCCACCCACCACTCGTTCCTGAGGAGCTGCGCTGTCCATCACACGTTTTACAGGTGTGGACTGACCACAGGCTGCAACACGGAACATAAACAGTTAAGATCATGTAAGATGTCGAACATGGAAGATCAGAAGCCATCTAAGATTTGAGAACATCACAGTGTTAATTAAAATTTTTAGTCTCAAGCTGAAAGACATTAAATTAAAAATAGAACAACTCTGCGTGGTCAAAATAAGAAACGTCACTGAATGGGTTTAAGGAGTTATTACCTCATGAAATGTAAGAGCCAATCATGTTCCATTATGCAAAGTTAGCAGTGGATGGCGTATTCAGGGAAATGTTTATTTGCATCTTTATAGAATTTCCTAGGGTGTTATATCATTTTTAAAGCTGTGCAAGTTTCTTCTGTTTTTATCCTCAACAATTAATTGTTAAAATAGAAAAAGAAGCAGGCCAGGATTGCTAAAAAACATTGGTCTTGGCTTGCTACCAAACGACCCTTGGTGCAGTTTAATTGATTATAAACACGACACAGACCAAATCCTCAAGAGAGGGAGAGAGAGGGCGAGAGAGAGGGAGAGAGAGAGAGAGAGAGAGAGAGAGAGAGAGAGAGAGAGGAGAGAGGAGAGAGAGAGAGAGAGGGCGAGAGAGAGGGAGAGAGAGAGAGAGAGAGAGAGAGAGAGAGAGAGCGAGAGCATAAAAACCTGCCTCAGTTTATCAAAGAACTTATGTTGCCTATTATTCGAAAAAGATGTTGGAAACACCGTCTCCTTGTTTCTGCCTACAGCGGAGGAAAACCTGGTGCTGTTTTTAGAAGCTCTTAGTAAATTCTCAGCTGGTAGTCAAAGCCAACCCATTTACAGTATGTGCAAAAGATGAGCGTGTTTAATCCAAAACCCTGCGTCTCTTCGGATGGAGCGTTCCGCTGTGAAATATATGTTACAAAAGCCGACCAATAGGTTGTGATCGTATCACTATGTTAGCTTTGGTTTTGCTAACAGGAATACACGCGTAACTGATAAGCGGACCAGGAGTTCCTTTTCCTTTTTCCTTTTTGCTTCAGACCAAATAAACCAAAAGAACCCAAACAGAAAAAAAGCCTAAAAAATTAAAAATGTTCTAATAACACTAGCTGTATTTTTGTTTGAACCTGAGCCTGAAGATCGCCGGCTTATTAAATCCATACACGATCAAAGCCCTTTCCATAACAATCCTCCTTTACACACACTGCAATTAACCCGAACCAAGTGGAGGAAAACTAACAATGTCCTCATGGAAGCAGTGCTGAAGTCGGAGCACTTACAATGACAGCACTTAGACATGAAGTCTGTGGGCAGCTCTCCAGCACAGAACATCAGAACGTTAATCAGTTCAACTAACTGAAATCCGAGTCCTCTGAATCACTTTCCTAATTACAATTACTCAACTCGAAGGTTTAAATCAACAAACACCGGTAATGTAATGAGAAATTTATGAAAAGGTGGGTTTGGGGTTATGTGAAGGTCACATGCTTTGTTGGAACTCACCACAGTTCTCTTCATCACTGTGGTCAAGACAGTCAGGAAGTCCGTCACACTTTGCATTTTTCTTTAGTATACAGGCTTCGTTGCTGCACTGATACCACATGCCGGAGCAGCCGGTCTCTGTAGAGCAGAGAGGTCATTTTAATCTCACATTCAGCCATCATGGACTGACCTTCACCCAGACGGCAATAGGTCTGGATTCCACAGCAGCAATTTTTATTTTGTCAGAAGAGCGGCGTCTGACTGACTAAAAGCAACCAATCATAGTTTGTTTTCTAGAGCATCTGGTTTGAATCAACCAATCAGAGTGACTTTCCGAATCCCGAAGCGCTGACAATTTTGAGTGCCTGTTGCATCAGCCAGCACGTCATAGACAGAGAACTTTATGTCGAGTAACAGGTTCCTTAAGCTCTAAAATTGTGTGAATTTTTTATATGTGTGTGTGTGTGTGTGTGTGTGTGTGTTTTAAGGGTGTTCAGTAAGAACATCGAACTGTACCTTGAGTGCAGTTGGTTTCATCTCGTCCATCGGGACAATCGTTCTGTCCGTCACATACGTAAAGAGGATGAAGTGGAGTCGAACTGCCGCAGTTCTTAAAGGGTTTCGCTGCAAATCAAAAGAACTGGACTGTTATAAGTGACAATCCAAATGTGATTATACAAAAGATTACTGGATCACATCTGTGATACACACTTCCCCATCGTTCAAAAGGTTTGTTCTTCATAGTGTGGTTATGTGTAGTATGAATAAAATTTCAAAATAGTGTAGATTAGTGTCCACTGATTTATTATAATGTGTGTGTGTGTGGCCTTGTGATTGGCTGGGATAGACTCCAGCAGATCCCTGTGACCCCGAATTAGGGAATAAGCGGGTATAGAAGATGAATGAATGAAAAAACAATAGTAGTTTTCGCTGGTGATTAGTTACTTTTATAATGATGTAACCAGGTTACTATTTGTAAAAAGTACCTAGTAACCATAACTAACTACTTTTTTGAGGTAACAATCAGAAAACTTGTCACGTCATGGAAACTACAGACACGCAATGCGAAAATGTTGTTTTAAAAGATTTATATTTATCAATTATAATAAAGGCTGTATATAATTGCCCCCAAATTATAGGGTGATATGGGGGTGATTTGGTCTCTCTTTGGGGTGCTGAATCACCTGCTAGTCTCCTACAGATTTCTATAGAATACTAACAGCTTTATATAGTAGGTTGATGAAAAAGACAAAAGCACGCAACCCTGTAGGCCAGATTTTAATGAGCTACACTAACTAAAAATCAACACAAAGCCGACTACTCTAAACTCACGCAAACACAAATACAGCGAGCGGCTTTACGGCTTTACTGATCGGTAAGAAAAGTTGACATACAACAAAAAACCTCATCGCTTTCATCCTCACAGTCATCCAGTCCATCACAGCGCCGGTCCTTTTCCACACACAACCCCGTGGCGCACAGAAAGTGTCCCTCAGGACACGCTGGCGAGAACAAGAAACAAGATAAGTGGAAGCGTTTAAAATATACTGTATATAATAAACATTTCCCAATAATATTGTCAGATTAGATTGTAATAACATCCACTGCCATATGAGGGCAGCATTGCGCTCACGTTGGCTGATGTTGAAGCTGCTGTAGGTGGCACTGAAAGGAAGCTCGGAGTTGCGGGAACTGCAGCGAAACACCACCTCTACGCTTCTCTCAGGGATGCGGAAGACTGTCGCGTGACTCACGTAGCGACCGCAGTATCTGCAGGATGACGGAGCAGAACCCCGGTTATCACCCTGAGCTAAGCATTACACTCAAACTGCATGTACTATCACTCACATGATCTCATTGACCTTCCACCAGCCGTGTTCACATGGTGTCAGATCTTTCAGTGAGAGGATGTAGTTCTGAAAGGTCAGAGCCACGCCCAGAGAAGTGCTGCGGGTCTAAAACCAGGCAAACTAACTTTAGCATAAGCAGACATGGAAATGATTTTTTGTAATAATAGAGTGGAAGGGGAGGGGGTGGATAACCTGAAGCCTCCAGGTGCAGGAGCACAACGGAGGGAGAAGACTGGGGTAAAACGGGCTGGTCATTTTATCTGCGTTATTTGGAGCTTCTGGAATGTTAATTATACTCAAACACTCTATTGAGATAAAAGAGAAAAAGATTTTATTTTTATTAATTATTATTTATTCATTTATTTATCCTCACACACACACACACACACACACACCCTCCTCAGGAACAGCCTGGAAGAATCCTCGGAAGCTTTTGTTGCCTGCCGTGAGTCTAAAGGACAGCAGCATGACATTGGACGTGGAGACAAGAGACACCGGGTCCCTCACTGACTCGCACAACCTACACATAGAAAAACAATTCAGTATCTCCACGATTCATTTCCAGGCATGACATCACCAGAGCTCAGCCTCATCTTCTGCTGACCAATCTTTAGTAAATTAACTAGATTTAGACCCAAACCTGTGCAAGGATTTGGCTCTCATAGGCAGCAGCGCGTCATACACGTTGAGCGCGTCGTGTATGCAGTCGCTGGGTTCGATGTCCAGACTGTTCACTGTTAACCGGATGATGGTCCCGGGAGAAGACGTGAGCTTGATGTGGCAGCTCAGACCTCCCCATGATGAGAAAACGTTCAGCGGGACTCTGACATCGGGAAGGCCTGCGTACAGCTTATCCACACACTCGGAGCCTGACGCAGGGGCAGAAAGGTGTGAAGTGTCACCTCGCTTAGAGCAAAGGGATGAGAAACTCATGCAGTAAAGAAAATCCAACAACAGAAATATTACCTGCAGCGATGGAGGTGTAATCTGAGCGGAGAGCAACTACGGAGAAAAATATGAAAAAATATATTAAATATAAATAAGTACACTACATCGCTATTACAATATATATATATATATATGCTATCTATCTATCTATCTATCTATCTATCTATCTATCTATCTATCTATCTATCCAGAGCCATTCACATTTACCTTTATAGAGCTGAGTGATTTGGGGGGCCTTGCACAGGGGCCCAACAGTGGCAGGATGGCAGTGCTGGGAATTAAACCCTGACCTTCCAATTAGGATTCCAACACCTTAACCACTGTGCTCCCACGTCCCCTATCTATCTATTTATCTGTCTGTCTGTCTGTCTGTCTGTCTGTCTATCTGTATATCTGATTATCTATCTATCTGTCACAAACATATGTGATTTTAATCATTCCCCAAAAAAGCGTTTAGTTCGCTCGTCTTACTGTTAATAAATATGGAGTCGATGTCTACCGGCAGCCCCAACAGGAAGCCCACTGATGATCTGTTCTTCAGAGACGTGAGCACAGAGTCTCTGAGGATGGTGCTAACACACTCCTCACACACTGCTGGGGTCTTCAGCCTTGGCACCACGAAGATCATCCAGAAATGCACCAGCACACCACCTTTATCATTGTTACTGATGAGGAAAGACAAAGAACACGGACAAATACGTATCCAAAAAACGGTAGGGATTTTATCAGACACTTTATAGGACAGTGTGTGAATTAAATATTGTACAAAAATAAATGAATAAATAGATGTTATGCGTGATGATGTCATTACCTGAGGTCAGATATGACGGTGTGTTTGTAGAGTTTCGATACCGATGATGATCTGTAGACTTTGCTTACCTTGATTAGAAACAGGAGAATTTACAATACTTTTAATATGTATAATATGATCATAATTATAATTAATATGAAAACAGATTATTTATTATTTATTGCTTTTTCTAGCTTAGATTTTATCTGATTTAGGCACATTTTAAATATCATTTCAGATTTTTTTTTTTTTGTGTAATTATTAAATTATTTGTACTCGAAATAAAATATTTTATTATTAATAATAATTAATAAATTATTAAATTAAATTATTTAATTAAATTAAATTATTAATTAATAAATAATCATTTTTTTATAATTACCTCTGCTTCAACCACACCTGTTATGTAAGTGATTATTTACTCACCACATGTTGTATTTGAGTTGCCATGGATACAAACTCACTGGAGTCGGTGTACCGGTACTCGGGTATGAACTCCATGTTGGCAACACGAAACATACCAGCGAAATACACGCCGCTGTTGCTTTCTCTCCGAACTGTAAAGAACAATAGTTCATCATATTTCTTTACTCCTGTTAGAAGTTACTGGACGCTTTTGTGTGTTAGACTCACATGTAAAAACCCACAGAAGGGACCACATGATCACCACGATGACGAACAGCACCCCTGTGATGATCAGGACCAGGTTCTGCAGTTTCACCAGCGGCTTCTTCTTCGCTTTCTTCAGCTTCTTCACTCTTCTCCTGCGTCTGCTGTATTTCTTACACAGCTTATCCAGCATGGCGTCCACCGTAGCCACTTCCACGGACACGTCCGTCACCTGCGACCGACATTTAAATCACACACACACCAAGCATGAGTAGAGGAAATAAGGGGAGATGCCTGCAGTAACCTCTTTAGGATAGGGATAAGGGCACTGCCAAGTGACAGAAATCTAAACAAAAATTAATGCAAAGAGGAAAATCAGTAAAGGGAACATGGCCGACGATCGTGGGGGCTGTGGTAAATGGTAGTAATGGATATATAATAGATATTATTGGGTGGTATTTTATAATGCAGTGGTTTGTGTAAAGAAGAAGGTCTGCAGGTTCCTGTTGGAAAACCTCCCCACTGTCCTACCCCCACTGTCCTACCCCCCCTCCCTCCCTCTGCTGTGTATATGGGTTAACCTGTTCAGCCTTGTGGTGTTTCAGTGAACATTTATTATTCATGCCATGTCATCTCATCCCCTCGTTTTAGTTACTTACAATCAGCTGACTGAGGACCGCCGCTTAATGGCCCCAATAACCTCACATAAAAAACTGAAAGAAATGTTTGCTTTATTTCACTGAACATGCCAACAACATGACAGGGCAAAAATCAGTCACTTCCCACTGACACTGGAACAGTTTAGGATTTAAATGTTGGAGTTGGTTAAAGAATTAAAGAAAAACAGTCCCTGAGATGAAAATGATGAATTTACCTGTAAATGTAAACATCAGAAATAGTTTTAGTATAAAATCAGTTCTAAAGGAAGAGAGAGAGAGAGAGAGAGAGAGAGAGAGAGAGAGAGAGAGATCTCTAAATCCCTAAATGTTATTCATCTATAACCAACAGATTAATCCCCAAACCAAAATCTATTTTACTTTTAATTTCTACAGAAACAATCAAGCACGCAAAAGAAAACAAAAATCCAGCCTGATGTTTGGTTAGCGTCACTCACGCTGATGTGATCCTCCGGTGGCGGCGCATCGTCCTCGCTCCCCGGGCTGCTCTCTCCGCGTGCCTCCATGCCGCCGGTACATTCCTCAAAACTAGTTTTACTTTTTGTAAAAATCTTCTTTTAGCAAATTGATGAAAATAACGCGCTAATATCCGCCATATCCGTGCGCTGTACTCGCCAGGTGCGCGTGTGTAAATGCAGGTGAGCGTCAGCATCCGGTGAGCGCGTGTAATTGTATCCGCAGCTGCTGCGCTCCTGTTTCTTTAAGTCTGCTATCTGAGAGATCCGAGCGGCAGATCTGTGTCATTTTACAGATCTGTTAATAATCTTGTGGGAATATTTCCTGCTAGGCACTTCTTCCCTTTTCTATACAACTTAGGCCACTCTATAGGGCACTTCTTCCTTAGGCCACGATTTTCTTCTATACAACTTAGGCCACTCTATAGGGCACTTCTTCCCTTTTATGTACAACTTAGGCCACGCTATAGGGCACTTCTTCCCTTTTATGTACAACTTAGGCCACTCTATAGGGCACTTCTTCCCTTTTCTATACAACTTAGGCCACGCTATAGGGCACTTCTTCCCTTTTCTTAGAACTTAGGCCACTCATAGGGGCACTTACTTCCCTTTTCTATAGAACATAGGCCACGCTCACTCTTTAGGGCATTTTGTCCATTTTCTATACACACAAGCCTACCCTACAGGGCACTTCTCTTTTCTATACAAACGAGGCTACACTATAGGGCATTTCCTCCTTTTCTATACAAACGAGGCTACACTATAGGGCATTTCCTCCTTTTCTATACAAACTAGGCACTTTGTCCCTTTTCTATACACGGGAGACGACTCAATAGGCCATTTCTCCTTTTTCTTTACAAACTAGGCCACCCTATAGGGCACCTCGTCCCATTTCTATACAAACTAGGCCAACCGTATAGGGCACTTTGTCCCTTTTCTAGACACACGATGTGACCCTAAAGGGCACATTAATTTTTCTACACACAAAGTCACGCGATAAGGCACACAGAGTCACACACAGAGTCACACACAGAGTCACACACAGAGTCACACACAGAGTCACACACAGAGTCACACACAGGTGTACTTCAGAGTTTATTTACAGAACATGAGGATATTAGTTCAGTGTTTGACTTTTCTAAAGTTAGGACTAACTTTATAAAAAAGGTCCCAGCCTTAACATTAAAATTATACAAGCTTGATGAAAACACATTGTTGTCTTCTTTAACACACACACACACAAACACACACACACACTGATGTGGTGATCAGTTTGATACAAAAATCTGATACAAGCAGCACCGTTACCACACCAGCAACATATAAAGATAGACTAGGAACACTTTTGGTACCAAAAAGACACACACACACACACACACACTTTCTTCATTCGTTTTGTTGTTCTCTGTTGTTCTTCACATTGGCACCGGAACTTTGTGGGGAATTTCTTCATTTCAGCGTTTTAAGTATTTTTTGAGGAGTATTTATTTTTCAGTCATTTCCGGAAAAGAGCGTTGCGGGTGAAGGTGTACCACAGATGTGCAGGTTTCCTTTTGGGTTCTGCTAAAGAGAAGACCTGTTGCTGGGGGATACTGGTGGGAACAGTGACGTGGCGTTGGTGTATAGGGTGTAAGGGTTGGTGGTGATGAGCCACAGGGTGACCTGCGTATTTTATATCTAAACATGAAAAACACACACAATTAACATTAAACGGTTAAAAGATGAGTTTTTAATTATAAAACCAGGAAACTGATCTTACTTTTAATTTTGCCTTGTTTTGATTTTCTGGCATTTTGAATCGCTTGCTTTCTTTGGCTTTCGCTAATCTCCATACCTGCGAAAGAGAGAGAGAGAGAGAGAGAGAGAGAGAGAGAGAGATAAGAGAGAGGAGAGTGAAGAGCGAGATAGTGTGTAGAGAGAATGAGGAGAGAGAGATAAAGGAGAGAGAAATGAGAGAGTTAGAGAGAGAGAGAGAGAGAGCGAGAGAGAGAGAGAGAGAGAGAGAGAGAATGAGAGAGAGAGAGAGAGAGATGAGAGAGAGAGAGAGAGAGAGAGAGAAGAGGTTCATCTTAGTTCTTTCATAACCACATCATTTTCGCGAAAGGGAGAGAGGGGGGGGGAAGAAAAACAGGCGGGAAGAGTCAGCAGAAAATGAGAGGAGAGGAGAAAATTGAAGAGAGGGAGAGTAGGGAAAAGAGAAAAAGAGAGGGGAAAAGAGGGGAGAGGAAGGAAAGAAGAGAAGGGGCCAGGAAGGAAAAAAGAAAAAGGAGGAAAGGAGAGGGGGATGGGGAGATAAAGAAGAGAGAGGAGAAAGAGAAGAGAGCGGGAAAAAAAGGGGAAAGAAAACGAAAGAAAAGAGAGAGAAAGAGAGAAGAAAGGAGGGGGGAAGAGGAAAATAGGAGACGCTAGAGAGGAAGAAAAGAAAATGAGTGAGATGGGAGGAGAGGAGAGAGAGAGAGGGAGAATGAGAGAGAGAGAGATAGAATAAAGAGAGAGAAAATATGAGGGGAGAGAGCGAGAGAGGGAGAGAGAGAGAGGAGGAGAGGAGGAGGGAGGGGGGAGTGAGGAGAGAAGAGAGATGAGAATGAGAGAGAGAGAGAGAGAGAGAGGAGAGAGATGAGAGACGAGAGAGAATGAGAGAGAATGAGAGAGAGAGAGAGAGAAGAGAGAGAATGCAGGAGAGAGAGAGAGAGAGAGAGAGAGAGAGGAGAGAAGAGACCGACGAGAGAGAGAGGTTCATCTTATCTTTCATTTATACCACAGCGATTTTCGAAAGTTCAATCTATTTGATCAGCAGCAGTAGCCAGTCAATAGGAGACGCTAGAGCACCCCCACCCCCCACCCCCCCGGGAGAAGAAAGCTACTTACCATGTTAACAACTATATTAAATATATAATCACAAATTTATAACAAAATAAAATCATGAAGCTTTTTGCATTGCACTATTCTACCACTGATAAAAAATATTTTCTTTGTGTGTGTGTGTGGGGGGGGGGGTTTGGGCAGGCTTAGCAGACAAACACAAGTGTATGTGGTTTGATAAACTTTCAAAAAGCATGTGATGTAAGGATGAGCTCTAATTGGATTTCTTATTCTTTTGCCCCTCCCACTTTTGTTTGTTTTAGCTTTATGTGATTGGACCGTTTAATGGGCTTCATTGTCTCTCAGCTGGACGCAATATAACTTTTGCCATCTTATTCTCCCTCTAGTGGACAACAGTAGTATTACAAAATCCATCTCTAAATCTGATTAATATAAATGTCTAAATTACTTGAATAATTATTTTTGATGACATAATTTCTAATAATGAACTCACATTCAACTCAAATTCACTGATTGATGCTACATTTATTGCCTTCGTTAACAGTCGACCTGAACATTAGCATTTTCAATATTTTAGCTAGCAGTAATGTTACATTACCATCGGCTATTTACAGTCCTGCATTACTAACAGATTAAATTTTCAGTTTGTTTGCAGTGTTTTATCAATAAAAACTAATTGATTTTCTATAGCAGCAGTGCAGCTTTATTAAAGTTCGTTTGGATAGTTAGGAGACATCGTAAGGATGTTCCAATGTCACGACTTTAAGACTTACCCATCTCCTGGTCCTCTTTCACACGTCTGCGTTCTCGACTGAAAGCTTCCAGCCACAGCTGCTTGTCCTGGGCTTTCCTGCAGCTCAGCACACACAGCACCTCCAGCGTGTCGCGGTTGCGCAGGGCGACGGCATTTCGCAACGTGCCCAGGTCAGGGTGTCGCCCGTCAGGCAGATCCATAGGCACCAAGCAGTCCGTGTTCAGGCGTCCGCGGTAGTGCAGCAGGTCCCGCCACAGGACGTCCTTTTTACAGAAGACCAGCTGATGGTCGAACAGGAAGCCGCTCCGTTGTTGCGTCTTCCCAGCACGGACCACTCGTGTCAGCTCACCTGAATAGATGAGCTCGGAGCTTCGTGATAACACGTCTTCACCCTGAGGAGAGAAGAAAAAAAAGAAGCAGTGCTTAAATATTGTAGGAGAAAAAATAGAACGCATTTGTTTAGGGTTGGATGTAAATGTACATTAGGGTATCCTGAGATCCATGTCCATTTTGCTGTAATAGGAAAGTGGTAGCGCAGTGGTTAAGGTGTCAGAGTGCTAATTGAAAGATCGGGGTTTGATTTCCAGCCCCATCGAGTAAATAACTGTTGGGCCCCTGAGCAAGGCCCTTTAAACCTAATTGCACAGTTGTATAAATGAGATAAATGTAAGTGGCTCTGGATAAGGACGTCTCCCGAATGCTGTAAATGTAAATATAATATAAAGTAAAGTAGTGTTGGGCAGTAAGGTTGCCACCTTGTGGACAGAACAGTTTACTGAGCTTAGGGTCTACCGCGAGTGGCCGAAATGCAACTTACAGCAGGGATATTCATTAACAGGGTTTAAACTTTAAGGATTTTATATAATAAGTGTATTTGGGGGGTCAGCTGGGTTTGTAAGCCTTTTAGGAAGCTTCATAAAGAACCATAAAGAACGATTTATTCCGCTAAATCAAAATACAAGCAAGACGTTTCTTTTTAGTGTCTAAAATAAAACTATACATTTTTTCAATTTTGAAACAAATAAAAAAAGACCCCTTTTTAACCTCTCTGTCGTTGCTGATTTTATGTAGAACTTTTCAAACACTTACAAATTTTAGGTAGACAAATTTATAATTGGTGGCCCTTAAAAAAAACTCCTGATGTGAAACTCCACTAAAAGTCCTGTTTGACCTTTTCAAAGACATTTTTTCACCACACGCTTCGATTACAGAGTGAAAAGTGGTCCAGCTGACCGAGTGTCTCCTGCTGAAGAGCAGCTGAGACAACAGCAGAGACCGGTGCTCCGTCTCACCTCCCAGTGCATGATGGCTTCCTGCCAGTGCGCGATGGTGTCGATGCTCTCCAGCCTCCTCTTCCTCTCGTTGATCAGACTGGCCACGTTCTTCATGGCTTCATGGGCTTTACATGCACCTTCGTAGTCACTGAAACATTGGCTTACATTAATCTCATTTATACCACTGAGCAAATGGGGGTTAAGGGCCTTGCTGAGGGGCCCATTGATAATATATCTTCTAAAACTGTGGCTGTGAACAATGTGACAAATAAAGCAGTGAATTGATGGATATATAAAGCGTTTATAACTTTAAATATATTAAATGATTATTTTTATAGGGAAAAAATCGTGCTAAGCCGTAAACCTGTAATAATTGTTTATTAAAAAATGTAATTGTAAAAAAATTATTAAGTACCGTTTGCCGTGCTTGGAGTAAAAGTTAGAGCATTTTTTTTATACTCAATTAAACCAGTAATAAATAAAAAAAAGAATATTTATAAAACTTTTTTAAGTATTTAAGTTAAATACATGCATATAAACTGATTATAATTAATTATAATGAAATAGTGAAATAAATATAGTACAATAATAATGCGTGGCTTTATAACATCTTAATAATCCACATTATGCCACTGCAATTTGCTGCTGGTTATTTTAACGTTCAATAAAAACATTGAAAAAACATTTTAAAGTAAGATTTCATAACTATAACTGAAGTTGGTAACTGGATGAGTGCCAACTAACTGATCCCCTTATAAACAAACAGGATCTAATGCAGATGTGTGTGTGTGTGTGTGTGTGTGTGTGTGTGTGTGTGTGTGTGTGTGTGTGTGTGGTACCTGTGGTCTTTCGGTGTGTATTTGAGCAGCTCGCCCAGCTGGAGCGGGTATTTGCAGATCTTTTGGACAGGTGTGAGCAGGAAGCCTGCGATGGAGATGTCAATCATCTGCTGCAGGAGGCGACAAGCCTCGAAGAAGTGTTTATAGCGTCCCTGCTTCATCAGGCGCTGAAGCTCGGCGCACGCCGCCGGGTGTGTGTTACAGTACTCTGAGTAGATGGAGAAACCTTCGCCCTGTCAGAGAAGGACGGAGTGTGTGAGAGTGAGAATCTAATATAAACTTATTTACAAGTCTATATATGAGTCTTCGTTACACTGTGTGAATTTGAGGATCTGAATTATTTAAAAATCCTAATAAGTTAAAATCTGCTTCATTTTGACTATTTTAAGTAAATTTTACCAAACGTACCTGCTGAAGGAAACATGAGCCAATCTCGCTCAGATGAGGGTTCACTTTATCATAATTCTTTTCCAGATCCTTCAGGAACTTCCTTTGGAACTTGTAGATCTCTTCTATATTGCTGAAGATGGTCTTAAGCTGGGCTTCGGTGAACATGCCTGGATGTTTCCTGCACTGGCGAATATAACCCTAAACACACACACACACACACACACACACACACATTTACTCACAAATTCTGTTGCTGAAAAGAAAGTTAGTTTTTGGTGTAATATCAGTATTTGGCCTTTAGAGGGCAGCAGGATGTGCAGATGTTCATAAATAGTTATGTTGACAGGCGTGTAGGAAAGCCTACATAATGTTTATAGCGTTTTTTTTTATTTTATTGGACGAAGCTTTTCAACAGAATATATAAATACATTTAGAGTAATTAAGTTCATAAATGATGTTGAGATGTAAAAAGATTTTTGACCAACAAAAATGTTTTTGAAACAAATCACTGATCCTGAATTTAAGGTAATGCTTATTATATAGTAGTAATAAACATTAAAGAGCTACAGATAAACCGGATGTTATACATTTTCTTTCATAATTTTATTTTAGATAACAGTGGTTCAGTGTTAAGCACCGTTGCCTCACAGAAAAAAGCTTCCGGGTTCGATTCCCATCATGTAAATATATAAACAATTAAATTCAACTTCCCGCCTGTAATGACTAAAGGTATTAGAACCGAGAAACCTTATGAAACTTAATGAGGTATAATTACGCTGTGTTGTGAAAGGCAGCTCACCTCACAGATATCTCGGAGGTGTTTGATGTAAACCCGCTCGGTGTTCATGATCTCCTGAACCACGTTAGCTCTCATCTGCTCTCGGTGCTCGGCGTTCTGGTTGTGTGGTTCTTTTGAAAGAGCTTCCTGCTGTTCTGGAGAGTTCTCTACGCCGTCGCTGGACGAGTCTTCCTGATTCACACGCACCTGCGGGACAAAGTGACGCCGTGTGTCATCACCATTCATGAATATTAAAAACCCAGAATAATGTTTCAAATGATATCTTAAAGTCTTGGGTAACAATTCCAGCATGTTAATTCTCGAGGAGGTTAAGCTTTGATGCTTAGCAAACTTCCTGTTTTATCTTTTCCACTGGACGATACTTCATCTGCTGTAAAGTAAAACAACAGGTCCAACCCTTCATATTTGTTTCCTGAGAAGACAAATTTACATTACTTCCATTATCCTTTACAATCCGTCCTGTTCCCATGACCCCAACCTCCCGCAACAACTGCCAATCAATAGCGGTAACCATAGTGACGCTCCTACAATGCCCTCTTAACTCAACCCCAGGAGCCATTCAGAAGTTTGCATGGCTCAGCGTGGCTTTGTTTCATGCTTGGGGGAACTTACCCTCACAAAGCTGGAGGGAAACCAGGCCTGCCGCTCACCCACAAGCCCCCACCACCAGTCTTTCTCCTGAGCGTCCAGGACCCGGATGACGTCCCCGGCTTTGAAAGCCAGCTCCTGCTCACCCATCGTCACGTGATCCCACAGGGCCTCGGCGTAAACGGCATGTCCTGATGAGATGTACTGCAGTGAAAACAGACAGGAAATTCTAAAAGAATTCAGAAACCTGCAGCATTAAATTTAGTTTGCTAACTTTTTTCAGTACATAAGAAATCTGTGCGTTACGATACGATACATATCACAATGCAATAATTTACGATATATTACAATACAATACATACTGCAATACAGCGGTGCCTTGATTTACGAGTTTCATTGGTTCTGTGACGGAGCTCGTGATTCAAATGTCTTGTATGTCAAATCAATTTTTTCCCATTGAAATGAATTGAAATGTCATTAATCCGTTCTGGGTCCCCAAAAACACACCGCAATTTTGTATGTTCCATGTTTTTAAATAAGAAAAATAAACATATAAATAACGAATATTGTATAAAAACAATACAATAGGATGTACTGCAATAAACTGGTTTTATTAAGTATAATGTACAGCATTTACCTTGGAGATCAGACGACTCCACTCGCTAACGCACTTGGTAACGTGCATGTCTGACTAGCTATCAAGTGAGACATGGGATTCTGGGTGGATGTTTACTGTGTCGCTGAACTAGAAGTTGGGTGTCTTAAGCTCAGAACCCAAATTTTAGCTCGCATCTCAAAACAGCCAAGAGACGACTCGAATCTCGAAAAACTCGTTTGTTGGGTAAGTTAAGGTACCTGTATTTAAAAAACAAATCACTAAAAATACAAATACAGCAAATACAAAGCTGGAAACATAATTTTTTCCATCATGGTTTCTTATAAGAAAATGGATTTATGTGTAAGCGCCAACTACAGGAGCGGAGGAGGAAGTAGTTTAACAATGAGTTTTAATTAAATATTAATATCGGCTTAATTCCTAATTTAAATACGTATCAATACTTGAGGTTAAAATATCGATATACTATTGTAAAGAAAATATTGCGATAGTTGGCTGTATCGATATTTTTACACAGCCCTATTAGCCATTTTGTTTGCAACTGCGCCCCATTATCCTCGCCTTGTTTTATTTACTGTTGGTTACTAGGTTACCGATATCACCAACAGACACAACTTAAAAGTGAAACCTATTTGAGGTTTTTTTACATTTTTTTTTGCCAACTTTGAAAAGATTTGCTTCATGTTAGGACGGAAACTAGGTACATAGTTACAGACCGACTCATTTAAGAAATGATGGCGTACTGCATCCCATGACGCTCGGAACCCGTCTAGCATAACATTCGGAAAATATGACACTCTTGACAGACACACGGAGCTCGTAAACATCATCCATCTATTTCTAGCGGTGAATATCATCAGCAACCTCACCCAGTAATGCAAACACTGACCACATAAAAGCTTTCAAGGCTCCACCCACACACACACACACACACACACACACATACACTAGAGCAGTACACCCTTTTGATGCCTGTCCTCACAAGAATTCTGGGATATTCAAAACCCTAACTTGACAAAAGTGACTGTATTTATTAACAATTTGGCAGGGATTTTACATCTCACTGCCAACCCAGCACACTGTATAATATCAGTGCTGTCGGTCACATGACTTCACATCCAGGATCATGTTTAGAAGCAATAATTAGGCTGTGCCTACATTTGTACATATAAAAGAGGACATAATATAACGCAACATCTGTATCAGTCCTGACAAAAGATGAGATTGATTTACATTCCTGCATGCAAATAGTTTATGATGGGCAAATGAATGACTGATGCTGTGGTAAAGATGAGGGTTCAGCTCAGCTTGTGGAAGGAGCGTCTGGAGCCGAGTGTAACTATTAGATTCTTGGTAAGAGGAGACATAAAAACAGGTACCATTTGAAGAAAAAATGTCTTCAAGGACAACCGATATTCATTTTTTTGTAGAACCGATACCAATTATTTACATAATGTGAACGATAACAGATATGCATATTCAATATTTATTGATTTATTGTTTTATTTCTGTTTTTAAAGATAAAATGGCTTTATTTGTCTTACATACTTTTAAAGCACAGTAAAATTCTTTCTTCGCATATCCTATCTTAGTAAGTTGGGGTCAAAGTGCAGGGTCAGCTATGATACAGCGCCCCTGTAGCAATAAGGGTTAAGGGTCTTGCCCAAGGACCCAACAGTGGTTGACTGGCGGTGGTGGAGCTTGAACCCAGGTCTTCCTGATCTTTACATCAACGACTCCTTAACCATTTGAGCCACCACTGCCCCCTTTTGACCCAATAATAACTACAAAACATTTCCTCTTTAGGAACTGGGGCTACGTTGAAAATGCCATGGGAAGCTTAGCGAAATATAACTGGTACGTTGTCGAATGCATCTTTATGTTTTCTGGTCGAATCTTAGAACCTGCACAGACTGGAATGTAGAAATTAAATGTGGGCGGGGCTCCGTGCATACACACACACACACATGTTGAACCGATTTGACATATAATTGAGCTGCAGTGTGTCATAGAGTGAAGTAAGGAATGAAACATGTGCTGTCATGCTTTTTTCACAGTGGGCTGTGGAGGCGGAGTTTCAGTGACTCCGGAATTTTCCTATAACGCCAAAAGAATTCTATGGAAGAGTCATTCATAATTCATATGTGACATTTATAGTGAATTATTTCTGACTAATTATATACCAAAATTACACACACCCACACACACACACACACACATCTGCGTCTGATTACTGACCTGGTTTAAAGTTGACAGATTCACCTCTGGCTGCAGATACGGTGTTCCTTCTGTGAGCTCCTCAAAACTGCCGTCCTCCTCGCTCACACTGTCATCCAGCCCTGTGTTACCATCTGCACACACACACACACACACCAGTTTTTTCATGTATCAATAAACAAACATACTGTACAATGTTTTTCTTACACACACTTACCGCTGAGGACTCGGTGAGTTTTGCGCCGTCCCACTCGGTCCAGGCCGGTCGGTGTGCTCTGGGAGAAGACGTAGGGACGCAGGCGGGCGGACACAGCACGGTACGGGGGCACCCTGTGAGAGGGGACAGGGGGTCGAGCCACAGGCTGCAACAAAACAAAAAAAACAAGAGGACGTTCACCTTTACTACTGGTTTCTGTTCGCAAAGAGTTCAGCGACCGTCCTGAACTGAGCAATGACCCAAGGCTGGGGTAAACACGGCATGTTACGTCCATTTAAACACACACACACACACAACACACACACACAGGGGTTTTATCAGTTCTCAAAATAAACCACAAAAAATACTGAGTAAGTTGATGAAAATGAGTCTCGACTATGTATCTGCCATGACACGTTGGAGAATATCAGTAGAGACTAAAGGTGAAAAAAAAAACAATTAATTGATGCATCTTGATTCTTTCTCTAACGATTCCTGAATCGATTCTCAAAAGTCCAGAAAATTAAGATACGATGGCGCGTCCAGAAACACACATGACCTCACATTCAGTCAATTAATACACTCCAATAAGTGAAACCAACAGTTCCATAATGTGACGTATTCAATTTGACCAACTGAGTGCTGATATCAGTGTAGAGGAACTCCAGCTCCAACCTGAGGAAACATCCTACAGTAGGTTTTATGATAACGAGTATTAGATGGTGATTCTATGGACACTTTAATCTTACTGTAAATTACTATAAAATCTCACACACTCACTGCATTTAACTCTTTTTTTGTGTGTATTTTATGTAGTCGTGATTCTTAGTATTTTTTCTGGATTCTGGATTTTTCCTTCATTTAATCAGATCCAAAGTAACGAATAACTCACGACTGGAGGAATGTCATCATTCCAGACTTTATTACTCTCCTAATCACGAAACTTTATAATTAACAAAATAAACAAATTAATTACCGTTATAAATAAACATGAATACTTGAATACTCGAGTCATTATTTTTATAAGTAGTTGTACTGCAGTAAAATCTTTGTCTGCATAAGTGTCACATAAGTTTAGCGGTTTTGTTTTTTTTAATAATCTTTAATTCTAATATTTTGGAAATCACCTGCCTAAAAATTAACAAAAATTTTCATAAAAATTTCTTTAAATTCACAATATTGTTCCGGTGGTAAGAATTAAAATCAGAAAATAAAAAAAAAGAAAATAAATTTGTTGTTATGCCAAATTTACCAAAACCATCCTATAATAACTGGAACAACAGATAACTAGAACTCATTTGTTTCTCAATTTTGTCTCATCCTAATGTTTATTGTGAGTGTGTAACGGTTGCTGAAGTAAATTTGTGTTGTAAAATTAGGAAAGGAAGTCCCGCCTTTTTTGTTTACGTTCATCACACAAACACAACAGATAAAACAGATGGAGATGAAGATGGAGGCTGGAATACCGTCTGGTAGCTCTTTAAGTAAGGGATCTTTGGTGAGGTCATTTAAAACCGCTGAAACGTTTGCATGCGTACGAGTCTGTGGTATGAGGAAACGAGTGTGAGACATAATGCTTTTTCTCCGCTGCTTTTCTCAGTGCCGATTATGACTCAGTGCTAACACAGTGTTCTGTGAATGCTTTTAGAACAATTATTCTAAACGTCCTGAACGTCTCATTTGACCTAAAAGAAGTCTTATTCGGTGACCTACAGAGTCTGTAATAAGGTTTTAGATGCACAGGGAAAAAGAAAAAAAAACATGACTAAGTTGTAGTTTCTTTTTTTTTTTTTCAGAGGACTAAGAAAAAGTGTAGGATTAATTCTTAGTACCATCAAGCTACCACTGCTGGGCCCCTGAGCAAGACCCTTAACCATCAGCTTCTCAGCAGGGTTAAAAATGTAATTAAAATGTATCTCTGAATAAAGATGTCTGCCAAGTCCCATAAATGTTATCATCAAGTTCGCTGGAAGTTGTGATAAACTGAGAAATCAAAATTCCCAATGATCTTCTGACATATTACAGATCATCAAGCTATGAAAACCTCCTGTAAGATTCAGAACTCAAAACTCTAAAAACAGTTTTTCTTATTAAAGGTTAAGCTGCTGAGGTGTTAATTGGAAGACCAGAAAGATCTGGGTTCGAGCCCCACCACTGCCAGTCAGCCACTGTTCGGTTTTTGAGCAAGACCCTTAATCCTTCCTGCTCCAGGGGGCGCTGTATCATAGCTGACCCTGCGCTCTGACCCCCAACTCAACTAAACCAAACTGGCCTATGCGAAGAAACACATTTCACTGTTCTGTAAACTTTATGTGACAAATAAAGACATTTACAATATTTAGTGTGGATAAGCTCCGCCTCCATCAACACATCACTTTCTGTTTAGCCCCGCCCACCAATTCACACATGCACTTGATAAATAAATGATAAGACGGCTCCAACGACCAGACGCTGCACAATTTCAGATTGTGAACAAACACAGTGTTTGTTTAACCTTCTGTCAGATCCAAACATTAGATAACAGTGGATTAGTTCCAGACTGCATCAGTAAACGTTGCATAACTGAAATTAAATAAGGGCCTTGCTCAGGGGCCCGGCAGAGGCAGCTTGGTGGTTCTGGGAAATGTACTTATGATCTTTTGATTAGATCCAGAATAATTTGGAAGATCACAAGTTTAATTTTCAGCACCACCAAGCTGCCATTACTCCATCCTCAACTGTACTCTGCATAAAGGTGTCTACCAAATCTTCTGATTAGCAGTCCAACACCTTAACTAATGAACTACCACTTAGGGCTGAAATTAATAAACATTGGCTTACAGAAGGCAGATCAGCGTCTTCCTTCTCCCCCGGAGACTTGAACAGATCCACTCCTCCAATCAGCGAGATCGGTCTCTTTCTCCTGCTGTCCACGTGTCCATTCACACATCCGTTCTCCTTCTCCAGACTCTGTAGCTCAGTGTGCATGTTGTTAGAGTCACGTTCCTCCAGCGCATCACTCTGGAGTTCCACATCTTCCTTGGGGATTGTATACTTTCTGCAGATGAGCTGCCCGTAGTCTGAGAGTGGCCGAGGTTTTTTCTTGTTTGCCCTCCTCCTGGGCACAGAGGAGACGGGCGTGTCGCATGAGGAGGCTGGAGAGGTCGGTGACGCTGAGGCACAGGTGGGTGTGACAGGAGGACTAACGAACACTGAGTCACTGAATCTTTCAGCGTTTTCCTTCGTAAGGTCTGTGTAAGATGACGCTCCAGATGGCGTCTGGAAAAAATGGTGCGGGTTTAAGAATTCATAAGTGTTTCCTAATTGCACTTCATTTCTGAGGCTCTGTCGGAAATAACATACTTCCATACTATACAGTAAAAAAACAACATCACATTGTCCCTGCAGTTAAATTCCACTCGTTTAACATCGTTAAAGTTTAAAAAATTAACCCATCTTTAAACTTAAGCTGCTGTGATGTCATATGCCACATGATGTTATCAACATGGCGGATGTAGTTGTTTCATTCATACTACGCGTAACACTACTACATACAATGCTGCTTTAGAAAGAGTGTAAAAATAAATAAGCAAACAAACATCTTTCGTTTAAGAAATACAGCGATATCCTGACTTACGAGTCTCCCAACTAACAAGTTTTTGAGATTTAAGCTGCCTCTTGTCCGATTTTTTGCTTTGAGTTGTGAGATAAAATTTGGATTACGAGGCAGCTTTAGACACTCAACCGCTAGTTAGCGTAGTGAACGCCACAGTAAACGCTGTAACATCCGCCCAGCATCCCATGTCTCCCTCGATAGCTGGTCAGACATGCGCGTTAGCAAGTGGAGTCGTCTGATCTCCAAGGTAAACGCTGTACATTATACTTAATAAAATCAGTTTATTCCAGTACATCCTATTGTAGTGGTTTTTTTTACAATATTCATTATTTATAAGTTTATTTTTATTATTTAAAAACACGTAACGAAAAAAAATGCTGTGTTTTTTTGGGGACCGGAAACAAATTAATGGCATTTTAATTCATTTCAGTGGAGAAAATTGATTTGACATACAAGTAATTTGAGTTACGAGCTCCGTTCTAGACGAATTAAACTCGTAAGTCAATACACCCCAGTACCTGTAAGTTTGTGTTGCTAATGAGGTTGTAAAGTACAGTACAGATAAATTACAGAACGAGTCGTTTAAAAATGATTTCCTGCAGACATGACGTTCTTTTCTAATAACACCTCTCCACTAAGGGATAAAATGACGACGGAGTGAGCTTCAGCTTACCTTTAGAGTCTCGCTCTCTCCCTCCAGAGTCTTCCGAATGCACTGAAACGGAACACAGTGGATCAGCACCATGGTGACATACACACACACGTGCACACACACACACACACACACAAACAAACAGAGCAGCTCGTGCTCCTGGGACCATTCCCTTAGAATCTGTCGGAAAACGTCCCTAAAGCCGCCGTAGGTCGGTGTCTGTGTGTGTGTGTCTGTGTGTGTGTGTGTGTGTTTGGACTTTGACTCCTGCGCCAGCTGTCCAGAGTCGAGTCCAGGAGCTGAGCTGTGTTTAAGCAACAGCGCTAATCATAAACCCTGAGTATTTATTAACTCTTGTCTAGAACACCACAGCTGAGACGTTTGTGTGAAACGACTAAGTGTTTACGACTGTCAGGAACCCACGCCAACTCTTTATAGACTGCACATGCACATCCAGATTAATCAGAGGTGTAATGTAATGAGGTAATAATACTGCGTTACAGTACTTAAGTACTTTTGGGACAATCTGTACTTTGCTTTGAAAATTCTGTCAACTTTTACTCTTTTCTCCGATATATTTTTCCGAAATTATATTTTTCGTTCATTTTGTATTGCTAGTGCGTGCACAACTTTTATATTCGTACAAGAAACATTAGCTGATCTCCAGAGTAGGGCTCGACCGATATGTGTGTTTTATCAGGGCCGATATCGATACTGATTATTACAGATCAAGTACACCGATAACTAATATTTTAAACATTTTATATATTTACTGTATAAAAATGTCTGGTGTAAAAATTCAAATTAATTTCAAAATTTAGAATAACAAGGGCTAAAAAATCTAAAAAATCAATATCCATATCTTAAATTATGCTCACTGTTAGTAATAACATTAAATTAACATTAATAATAATAACATCATAACAAAATGCAGGGAGTATCAATTTTGTTTTTCAAACTTAAAGAAGTAAACAATACCAAGCAAAGAAGGACCAAATACTGAAAAGTAAATGCAAAAGCTACCTAATTTTTTTAGCTAATAAAATAGGTAACAGTTATTGATGGATGGTCATTTAATAAAATTAAATTATTTTATTGGCAAATTGGTTTTGAAAATGTCCAATACTGATAATCATAAAAATAACTAGTATCGGTGCAGATAATCGTCCATGACAGTAATCGGTCAACCCAAACTCTTTGGGACAAAGTTGTTCATTTGTTCATCACATGACCACTTCCTGTTTTAAGTAATACTTAAGTACGTTTAATTTGAATAAAATACTTTTCATGCAATGAATATCACATACTTTAAAACTTTTACTCAAGTAATATTGTAAATGAGGAGTTTAACCTTTACCCAGTGTTGGACTGGGACTATGAATTAGCTTAAGTTATTTTTACGTAAGTTTTGCTTTTCAGGCACTTTATACATTAAGAATAAGTGTTTTTTAGCGTTTGATTATTCTGCCAATACTGTCAAGAGATTACAATGGCAGGTACAGGGGTCAGCTAAATGTTTGACGTAAACTCCAATCAATCCATCAATGTATTAAACCGAATACAATCTGTCTTCACTGCCACTTATCAACTCTGATCATAAAATCAATATCACTCAATTGACCTTATATAATCCATGTCCTTGACAGAAGAAGCTTAATTCCGTTCTAACCCTGAGATTGCTTTATTGGGTAAAGTAGGACATCAGATCTGCCAGATAAAACCTTTAAGTAGCTGCATTCTTTTGACAGTTATTTATTTTTTTTACAAAATGGACTTATTAAAGGTGGTTTTTGAATGCTGTTAGTGATTCACAGAGCTGCATTTTGTTTTTAGGTCGAAATTAATTTTTTAAAATTAAATTGTCCTTTTGGACAATTGTCGAAAATCGCCTCAAACTCCTCTGAACTGGTCTGAATGCAGCCAAGTTGGTGTGTTGTAAGTACGCTGCTAATGCCTTTCGTCTATATATCTGTCAATAAATTTAGGCAACAAGGGGTTAATTAAACCGGCAGATTTTGATTTACCCACAATTAATCAACTGATGTATATATTCAACACCAAGTATCATAAAGGTTTACCTCCAAATTCACTTGAACACTGCCCCATCTCTGCTCCTGTCCTGGACTGGTGCAGTGCTTATCCAAATGAACACCTATTTCCTCATTTTTCTTTTCCTCACCAGTGACACACTGTTCCAAACACAAGGCTGGTAACCTCAGCGGAAGTTGGTCAGACTGCTCTGCAGCAGTACAAACTTCAGGAACCTGATGATTGGAGGAATCACTGCTCGTGGGTACTACGGAGTCCACATGTGAAGCTGAGGTGTGGTTATGAACGTCAGCCTGGATTTTCTGTTTGTCAGATGAACAGGTATTGGACGGTGGAGGTCGGCGTTGACGCTCGCTAGCAGAAACACAGGGAGTCCTGCGGGAATAGTCATCATGGAGCTGGCTAAGGGAGGATAAGGAAGCTGTGGGGGTTGGGTCGGGGATTGGCTTGCGGTTGGTAGACAGATCTGTTAAACTGCCAACGAGTTTGAGCATCTTTCCCCGCACTCCCGTGACTCCTTTACATCGACCTGATACACATTCCTGCACAATCACAGATGATGTACTAGATGATCTTTTAAAATTTTGGGTGCTGAGATCGTCCGGGTTCTGGGACTGGGTCGGGGGTACTTTGCGTTTAAAAGGGCTTTTGAAAATGTGCAAATTGTCAGCACTTTTGCTCAGTCTATTTAAGGCCTTTATATCAGTATTAAAAATTACATTCGGCTCCATGGGTTCTACAGTGCTGCAGGGCCGAGAGCGTAAAGCGGGTTCTTGAGCAGTAAGGTGTTCTGATTGTTTTCCTCCATTATCCAACAGAGGGATGCGTCCTGCTCCGTACGCTCTACGTATACTTCGTGAAAAGTGTGAGTTTCTCTGTAGGCCATACCCATCTTCATCCTCGTCATCCTCCATATGTAAAACACCTGTACTTGCTGCAGTTGTAGACAACCCATTTCTAACCACTGGCAACCCCTTACCATTGGTTTGACGGTTTTCGAAATTTCTTTTGGTTACAAAGAAACCATTGCTCTCCTCACTGGTCAAGTCTTTCTCCTGATTGTCTGCTGTCGCACCTCCCCTGTTCTGAATGCCCTGGAGAACAGAGGAACGCAGCTTTTTGAAAGAACCCATAAAATGGAGACCTGGCCGTGCTTGGGAAGCGCTGACTGGGCCTCGAAGTGGTGTCCGCTCAGGGCCTGCCATACCACATTTTCGATGGAAGGAAAAGATACGTCCATTTTTGGAGGGACATGATATATCTTGGGCATCAACAATAATAGGGGTGGGCCACTGATGAGCGCTCATGCCATTAAGTCCACGTTTCTCACAGCTAACCTCGGGGTAGACTGGCCTCACTGGGGCTCCAAGATTCGCCTGCTTCTCTGCTTCAAATGAGCTGCAACTAAACCTGACTGGGGACCTAGTGTGAGAATCGAGAGAGACACCGTTCGCGTTTGATGGGTAAGCCAGTGACATCTTGCCTTGTGTTGAGGCTCCATCTAAATGAGACGTCTGTGGGGAACAAAAACCAGACAGGATAAAAATAAACTAGCTCGAAAACAAAATGTTAAGATACAGTAATATATACACTATATTGCCAAAAGTTTGTGAGCACCTCGTCATCAGACCCATATGTGGTTCTTCTCCAAAATGTCGCACACAGTCGTCTAGTATGTCTTTGTATGTTGTATCAGATTTCTAGTCAATGTTCCGTGCGATTCTCATACAAGTATAAATAAGAATAAAATGTGCTAGTCTAATTTCTCATCTAATTTCAGCTGTAACAGATTGCTTGTGTTACGTCGAGCGTATGTACCTGTAGGCCGAAACCCACCCACATGCCAGCTTTAGGAGCAAAGCTTTAGCTAAGTCTGTCGAGGACCACAGTGTTAGTAACAGAAATAAGACACCAGGGTGTAAAGGTTTAGTGGCCGAGTCCATTTTGATTAAAGGTTTTTGTTAGCATGACTAAGCTTTAAAAAAAATCCTTAATCCATTTTGATTAATTGAACAAATTGCTTTGTTTTCTCCACATTTATATCCTGAGAGTAAGGCATCCGATGGAGGGGGCAGGGGTCTGTCGAAGGGGCTGATCTGATTTAACTCCCACCTGTTGTGTCCCTTATTAGTACAATAAAGAGACAAACATGCTCTTAGCCTGGTTCTCTAACCCCGCAGTGACCTCAGGACGAAGGCGGAATTACGGCCTGATGTTGAGCATGTTTTAGCTTTAAAAACCGTGCTGTTTTTACCCTACGGCTCTTTTGTATGACGAGGTCAGAGAGAATATTTGATGGTTTAGCATTTGTTTGACTTTTGTGTCGAAAAAATGCAATTAAAACCTCTCCCGAATCCCTCCCAGATCTGCCAACATGGGCTGCATTTTAGTTCCCAATGTATCACCAGTTATTGCATTACCCTTTCTTTCACTCTCTCTCTCTCTCTCTCTCTTTCGATCTCTCCCTCTCTTTCTCTCTCTCCCCCATCTCTTGCTTTCTCTCCCTATAACCACTTATTGCATTACCCTTCCTTTCTCCCTCCCTCCCTATCTCTCTTTCTCTCTCTCAATCTCTCTCTTTCTCTCTCTCTAATTTTCCTGGCTCAACATTCACATGATGAATGCAGGAGTGAAGTTAATTAAGAGCTCAGAGTAAACCACCACTCCCTCCAGGCTACCAACTAGAGCCAGACTCAGATGAAACTTTCAGAGAGGAGGGCTTTAAACACACACACATATAAAAACACATAGTTTAGTTCTAATAAGTTCGGAAACTAGCATGTTGTCGAAAAAGACTTTATTATCCGACTTGAAAGGAAGCTAAATTTTCTAACAGACAGGATAATTTTTATAAACTCTTGTCTGATTTGGAAATTTTAATCCTAATTACAGTCATTATTATTAATATGAGTCTCTTCACTTTACAAGTGTCACATTTATTAATAATGCCTCGTAATTGTGTGCTATTTTTTCTACTACTCAGCTATGCTAGGGTCACGAGTATAACCCACCATACCTGTTTGGTGATCTACCAGATGAGCAAGTCATTCTAGCCTGCCACATCATTTAGAAAACATGAGGACAAGTATGCTTTTTAGTTAAAATATAATCAAACAATGCATAAAAAACCGGACGCTCTTGTTAAAACAATGAAGTGATTGTGATTTATGATAATATGAGGCGCGTGCCTACATACTTAACGTCTAGCCGGCTACCTGAACGCATCTGTAAGAATTTATGCTCAAAGATACTCGTGCCGCTAAACCCTAAAGCCACCGTGTGCTCTGTTTCTTTACTTAATCTGATTACATAGGCTTTAATATCAGTCTCCTAACTTGTCTTGGTCTTGTCTTGTCCCATCTTCCCACACCCACATTTAAAATGAGACAAGACGAGACGTGGGAATCGTTCCCAGCATGAGGAAATACCTCAGTATGAGCTTAGTGAGAGTGTGATGCACAGCACAAAGGCCACAAACCTGCAGTGAAACAGGGTGTAATTTACTCCTGTTTGCCGACGGCCCCTGAATACCGTCTTATGACCCGGTTCTTTTTTTTTTTTGCAGGTGAAAAGGAACGCGATTGTAAGAAAAGAACACACCCTGCCGGTGGCGTGGGAAGCCGGGTAACACGACCAACTCCGCAGGCATTTGCTTACCACACGCCGGACTACACTGGGTCTCTCAGTCTCGTTCAGCCTCTGGCAAGGGACGAAACCACTATAAGGAATTTCACTGACTAAGTGTTTACACATACTACAGAGACGGACAAAGCCCTTAACTAACTCGGGTCAATATTTGGAAAAAATATCTACTAACTCATACGCTTAAAAGAATATCATTGGAAAAATATCTGTTGTAAATTTGATGCAGACTAAATATTAAAAAAAAAAAAAATTTTTTTTAACCAAAATTTATTATAGGCTTTACCGACGGGTTTTTACCTAAACATAAACTTTGATCGGTGAACATAAACAAAATGTCAAAAGCAAAACAAACTTTATTAGTTTGTACGGAAGCTAAAACCTTAGAACGTTTATATAACGTTGTTATGGTGATGTGTTAAGGCACGGATTTTTCAGAGATTTCTCAGTGTGATTATGAGAAATTTGATTTCAGCAGAAAGAACTGAGACTGGCTGAAGGTCCAGATCCAGACACTTGGGATATATAAATATATATATACAAATGTGGTATACATTCGTTGAGGCATCTATAGGGACGTGTATATATTTTGCTATTTGTTTTACATTTTTTTATTCGTAGGTATTGCAAAGAATATCATAAATTTATTGTATCGTGATCCAAGCATCATGATATGTTTCATATGTGAAACCTTATTATTTTATATTATACATTATATAACTGCTTTAAAGTCTGTTCCTTGCACGATTGGACGCTGTACTATAGCTGACCCCGCACTATGACCAAAACTTCAAACTGTTGGGCCTTGCTCGGTGGTGCTGGGATTTAAAGCCACAATCATCAAGCTAGCAGTCCAACGCCATAACCACTGCACTGCCACTTTCCCAAATCCTTAAGCTCTGGGGTTACTTAGCAAGGAAGCGGATTTTGCTACGCATCTACAATGCGACAAATAAAAACTTACATTATTTTGTCTTTTCTTTAATAGTAATATAATTTAATAAAAGTTTAGAATTGAGTTTATTTTAAAAAGTCCACTTTTGGTAATGAATATCTGTCGGAATAAGAAAAGCGAATTTCGAGTACGAACACAACAAACCAGCAAAACCAAAAGTCCAAAAGTGAAAAGAACACCAGCATCAGGAATGTGGACAGGAGTGTGGTAAGTGAGACAGATGAACAACAAATGGGAGGGAAAACTGTCGAACTGAACACTGTCAAACTGTCGAACTGAACACTGTCTAACTGAGCACTGTCAAACTGAACACTGTCAAACTGTCGAACTGAACACTGTTCAACAGTCTAACTAAATACTGTCCAACTGAACACTGTCCAACTGTCGAACTGAACACTGTCGAACTGAACACTGTCGAACTGAACACTGTCGAACACTGTCCAACTGTCTAACTGAACACGCTCGAACTGTCGAACTGAACACTGTCCAACTGTCGAACTGAACACTGTCCAACTGTCGAACTGAACACTGTCCAACTGTCGAACTGAACACTGTCCAACTGTCGAACTGAACACTGTCCAACTGTTGAACTGAACACTGTCAAACTGAACACTGTCGAACTGAACACTGTCCAACTGTTGAACTGAACACTGTCCAACTGAACACTGTCGAACTGAACACTGGCCAACTGAACAACACTGTCCAACTGTTGAACTGAACACTGTCAACTGTCCAACTGAACACTGTCAAAAAACTGTCGAACTGAACACTGGCCAACTGATGAACTGAACACTGTCCAAGTAAACACTGTCACGAATAAAACGCTGAGTAGCAGAAACTAAAATTCTGCGTTGTTTTTTTTTTAGTGCAGCACACACACCCCCGCCCCCCCCCCCCAATCTGAAGTATGTAGGAGGACATTCCAGCGCTGCTGTTGATGTTGTGTTAATGGCTGTCAGGCAGCTCGACTGGTTGCAGTCGTAAAAAGTATTTTTTAACAACCTCGTCTAGGAGTTTTTTTTTAAATAATTTACCACACACAGCGTTTCCCCCTCTGCCTGCACCGGATGCGGATTATAAAGGTGCAAAGTTTAGTCACATGTTACCTGCATTTCATCTCCCTGGATAGCTTTAGATTAGCCATGTGGGCGTGAAAAAAATCCGCTTTCACATTGTAAGACGTACAATTGAGGGTTTTTTTTCACACAAACCAGGTGGACCGGCGGCTTAAAGCTGTGGTGATGAAATGTTTCGAAAGGAAATGTATTGTTTTAAAAGGAAGAAAGTTCCTGCTTATTTACACACCTACACACACCTACACACACCTACACAATAACAACAGCGAAGGAACTAAAATTAGACTTATAATCACTACCACAACCCATTACTATAAACACAACAACTAACCAAATCTTTATCAGACAGTAACCAATTACTACACTATACAACACTATACACTATACAACACAATCACTACACTATACAACACAATCACTACCAAAACCCATTACTATAAACACAACATCTAACCACTATACAACACAATCACTACCACAACCCATTACTATAAACACAACATCTAACCAAATCTTTATCAAACGGCAACCAATCACTACACTATACAACACTATACACTATACAATACAATCATTACACTACAACTTATAACTGTTCCATAACCTTCTAACACAACCTACTGAATTAATAATACAATAATTAATTATACATCGAAAAATATTACTGAATCAAACCACTACAACACAAAACCTTCTACAAATATCTACAGTTGAACAACATATTCTATACACAATCTGTCACTAGCACACCAAGCCCTATTAACCGACACTACAAAGCAAGCAAAAACCCTAAAATATTCCAGAAACACCTCATCATCAAAGAATCGGGTTAGTATTAACAACTACCAGAAATCAGAACGAAACATCGGAAACATCACAGCAACACAACCGGTTTTTCTCCAGAAACCGCAAATGACTAAAAATCATTAAACACAATTACTATAATAATCACCCAGTAATATAAAACTGCACAACTGTACGTCAGATAATAGAGAAACGCCTCTCACTAATAAGATACCGTCGCTTTATAAAAACAACAAATCATTACTACAAAACTAGTCAATACAGCACACGGTCACTACACAACAATAAGTACCATCACAATAGGACAACATTTACTATCATACGGAAAATATATATAAAGTGAGGGAAATTTTTTGTATGTTTGTCCATTAATAAAGAAAAGATCAGTCTGTAATTTTAATGTTGGTTTATTTTAACATTAATTAACGCTGTATTTGGTGGTTAAACCCTTGTTGTCAATCACAGACGTCAGACGTTTCTTGTAGTTGGCCACCAGGTTTACACGAATCTTAGGAAAGTGTCCCACTTTTGTCCCACTCCTCTTTGCAGATCCTCTTCAAGTCATTAAGGTTTCCAGTCTGACGTCAGGGAACCCGAACCTTCATCTCCCTCCGCAGATTTTCTATGTGATTAAGATCTGGACACTGACTAGGACACTCCAGGACCTTAGTGTGCTCCTTCTTGAGTCACTCTTTTGCTTTGGTTGTGTGTTTTGGGTTATTGTCATGCTGGAATACCCGTCCCTGTCCCTGTATTTAATAGCCTGGCTAAGGGAAGGAGGTTCTCACTCCAGATTTGACAGAACTCTGTCTTGTTAACCGAATCAACGGGATGATGAAGTTGCCCTGTCGAAATACCCCCAAAGCCCCATGTTTGACCGTGATGATGATGTTCTTGGGGTCATAGGTGGCATTTCTTTTCCTCCAAACACAGCAGGTTGAGTTGATGCCAATATACAATAATCACTACACAACAATCACTACAACACATCATGATACAACAATCACTATACTACAATCACTACAACACATCACTATACAACAATCACTACAACACATCACTATACAACAATCACTACAACAATCACTACAACACATCACTATACAACAATCACATATCCATACTACATCACTACAACAACAATCACACTATACAACATCACTATACTACAATCACTACAACACATCACTATACAACAATCACTATACTACAATCACTACAACACATCACTATACAACAATCACTATACTACAATCACTACAACACATCACTATACAACAATCGCTACAACCAATCACTATGCAACAATCACTACAACACATCACTGAACAACAATCACTATACAACAATCACTACAACACATCACTATACAACAATCACTATACTACAATCACTACAACACATCACTATACAACAATCACTACTACAATCACTACAACACATCACTATACAACACATCACTATACTACAATCACTACAACACATCACTATACAACAATCGCTACAACCAATCACTATGCAACAATCACTACAACACATCACTGAACAACAATCACTACACAACAAATCACTATACAAACAATCACTACCACAAAACACATCACTATACAACAATCACTACAACACATCACATACAACAATCACTACACAACACATCACTATACAATCACTATTCAACAATCGCATTACTACAATCACTACAACACATCACTATTTAACAATTACTACAACACATAAGTATACAACACATCACTATACAACATTTACAACAACTCATTACTATCAAAATAATCACTCAAACCACTGACATTACATCACTCACAATAACCATAAACCATCACTATACAAGAAATTACTACACAACACTGCATCTCTATAGGTCAATAATTACAACAACATAAAATCACTACACAACAATATTCACCACAACAACCTACAATAACACAAGAATCACAAGCACAACATTCATTCACCTGTAATTACATCATAACTACAGTAGCATTTCCTTCCCCAAACAACAGTCCCACAACTCATTTACCAAATACAATCACTACACCAATCACCACACAAGCCTGTCACCATGGCAACCGCTGGGGATTTAGGGGCAGTAGGGCATACAATGCACCCCTCAGTTCCTCCCCTCCCTCTCCTCCCTCTTCTGCTTCTCCTCAGCTTTTCCAGGCAACAATTTAACCACCGAACAAAACCGAAGCTTCGTGAATTTACGTGAGTTCAAAATGTAAAAAGTAACAAAAAAAAGAAGAGAATAAATAAATAAAAAGAAAAACAAATAAATGAATAAATAAATAAACAAACAAACTCGACACAATGTTACCTTCCTCATGTTTCTGTTGCTTTTCAGCGGCGCCGCAGCCTTTGAACGCAGCACTGTTTCACACCAAAGAGTCCAAAGATCGCTGAACTTCTCATCTTCAGCCTGTGTCCCGACGGGGACAAATCGGAAATCGAAAAAAGAACGTAAAAATTCAATAACAAAAAGAAATTCGATTAAAAGTCGTGTCACGTCATCAGTCAGAAAATTCAGCTACATTAAATTCTTCCAGGACAGAATAAACACTTTAAAACAGCAAAAGAAAACAAATAAGCGACTGATTTTAGTCTGTGATTGTCTGTTTAGGGAAACGACGCGAACGTCCGACCGCTCACGACTTTTAGAAGCGTTAAAGACGCTGAACGCTGCACTTGTTGCGCTGAATGAGCAGAGGGCGGGTTGCCAGATTTGTACCTTTCATTCCACATGTGAAAATGAAATAAAAGGTGTAACTTTTAAAAATGTATTTTCGCTTAATGTGATCACTACAGCGTCAATAAATTACATGTATTAGACACTGTACGTCTGGGTTTACACATTGTACAGCAAAATTAAAAGATAAAGTTGATATATATATATATATATATTTATATATATATATATATATATATATATATATATATATATATATATATATATTTAAAATTATGCTGTAGGTTTATAATTTTCTTTTAATCAACTAAGATGACCAAACCTGTTCCAAAATAACAGTGAACAAATGCACAGGATGTGATCCTGGATTATAAACATCCTTTGATGATCCTAAATCAACATTTCAATCAACCAATCATAATCATCTGATGTCATCAATGTGTGTCAACCAAACCCGCCTCCATCCATTATTAAATCTTTCCCTATCAAACATATTATTATTTCTTCTGGAACAGGGTGGTTCTTAGTGGTTCGCACTGTTTCCTCACAGCAAGAAGGTCCCGGGTTCGATTTCCCTGCAGGGGTATTTCTGTGTGGAGTTTGTATGTTCGCCCCGTGTTTGTGTGTGTTTACCCCGGGTTCTCTGGTTTCCTCCACAGTCTAAAAACATGTATATTAGATTGACTGGTGATTCTAAATTGCCCATAAGTGTGAGTATGTGTGTGTGTGTGTGTGTGGCCCTGTAATGGACTGGTGACCTGTCCAGGGTGTCCCCCTCCTGTCCTTTCACCCTTTTAGAGACGGCTGGGATAGACTCCAGTAGATCCCCGTGACCCCGAATTAGGGAATAAGCGGGTATAGAAGATGAATGAATGAATGATTCTGGAACAATTTACTGATATTGACGATTCCTGGATTAACATTGCATCACAACATGAAATTAGACAAAGGATATTAAAATAATTAATAACAGTCCAGGAATTCTATGGTCCTATGATTCTAATAATCCAAAAAACTCATTAATCAATTTAGACACTGAATCATAAACAATTACTAATGAACACTTGGATGTAAAATGGTCTGAACTGGTGAACCCGTAGAACCGCAATAGAGCAACATTCACACTATAAAACAGAGTTTAACATTATTACATTAAATGGACATTTACAGCGTATGGCAGACGCCTTTATCCAGAGCGATGCACATTGGGGACCTTCAGAGATCTGATGTACCAGTTATAACAGTAGCAGCAGTAATGTTATAGAGCCCTAAGTTGTTACTAGCGCCTCTGAATTGCTGTACTAATGAGATTCATTATCTACATAAAAAAAACTTTTGACGTGAACTGTCCCAACCTGGCAACATAACGTAAGAAGGTGGAGCAAGTGGGTGAGCTCCTCCAGGAGAGCACTGTGATTGGATAAGGATTTTTTTATTCAATTACTTAGAAGACATAATTTATATATATATATATTTATTATTTTTTTTATTGAGAAAAAAAGTAATAATTTAAAAGTAATTATAAAATGTAAAAAAAGCCACGAAATAAGCACAAAACCAAAACCAAATACATTTATTATGTTTATTTTGAAATAATAATAATAAAAACATCAACACTAATAATAATATTAATAACAATTATTTTAATTTTAATAGTTTTTTAAAGATTCAGGAATCAGGCTGACTAAAAGAAAAGAAAGTGTTGCATTTATAGTCCAGTTTTATCCTAATAATTTGACACGAATCTCCCCAGAAATCCGCAGCTCACTTGTTCGTTATTCAGCAAAGAGAAGAAACCCAGAAAATGTCGTGTCGTCATCCTCATCGGCATAAAGTCCGTTAAAAACCTCACCTCCAACCACCTGAAGCCACACCTTGTCCCCGACCTCCAGATGAAGCACGGTGCCCCCGGCCGCCTGGTCCTCACTGTTCTGATAGTTGTCCATGGTGTGGATGACGCTTTGTCCGTTCTTCATCAGTGCCACTCGGACGTTTCGTGAGAACACTGTGATGTGGTAGCTAAAATAATAAGCTCCAGTGATGGCACAGGTGAAGCGGCCGCTCTCGACGTTGTAGTGATTTTGTCGGTTGTAGATGATTTTGTCGAATCCGATAGGAGCATTACTCAAAGGCAGCTTGCTTTGTGCGGTCAGACCAACAGAAAAGCCACTTTTGGGTATTTCAGGCATGTCTCCTTTAGGTCCTTTTTCTCCAGTCTCACCTTTTGACCCTTTTTCACCACGGTATCCGAGGCTGCCCTTGTGCCCAGGGGCTCCGAGTTCACCCTTAGGGCCTTGTCTTCCTGGTGGTCCAATAGGCCCTGGAGAGCCTTTTTCTCCCTGGTACCCAATGATTCCCTGAGGCCCCACAGGTCCTTCTGGTCCTACATCTCCTTTTGTACCTTTTGGTCCTGGCATTCCCATCTCACCCCTCACCCCTTTGAGACCAAGTGGTCCAGAGATGCCTTGAGGACCCATTTTTCCAGGAGAACCTCTTTCTCCATTCTCACCACGTCGCCCTTTAGGCCCATCTGCACCTGGTGCACCTGTCAAAGACAACAAAATAGTAAAATTTATCATCATAACATTAAAACATTTACCATTATCCCCAGCAAATGCACTGATAAGAAAACTGACCGGGTTCTCCTTTGTCTCCTTTGGGTCCGTCCTTCCCTGCTGCCTCACATGTCCCAAGTTCACCTTTTAAAAGGGAAAAAAACAAACGTCAAGCTTGTGTATTATTTTTTTTCACTGTTTTGTTGCTTTCTCAAGTGTGATTGGTCAGAAGGTGGACAAGCTCAGCTCATACAAGACTTAATTCATACAAGACATAAAAGTAATAAAACTATACAGGATTTGTGCTTACACCTTACCTGGATCTCCTTTATCACCTTTGGCTCCATCTCGGCCATCACGCCCGGCGATTCCGTTGTGTCCTGGGTTGCCTGGTATTCCCGGGTGTCCACACACACAGGCAGGATCTACAGCATGGACCACCAGCACTACCATTAGTAAAAGCTGTAGAAAAAAACACCAAGACATGGACATGATCTACACGGCTGCTTCGGCCAGACGGTCTTGAATCAAAAGCTCCAGTTTTTTGCTTTCGTTGTGGGTTTTGGGGCAAAAATGCTGAACTTGAATCTGGTCATGCTGCAGTTATGCTGGTTACTTATTTAAACCGTATTTGTTACACATCACCTGCTTCATGTTTCACATATGAATGAATTAGATAATGATCAACCAGGAACCCATGAGTCGACTCAAGTTCAGAGACCATGCATACCTGACCATCACAACCAACAACCTTTTGCAGATGTTAGTCTCACTTTTCCTTCTATAAAAGTCTCCACATTTCTGTGCAGTTTTCATTACATTGTGTCACATGACTGTGTGGATTTAATTATTCAGTTACAATAACATTAAAGAGATCAGTTGTTAATGTTGAGGTGAGGAGGTCTGGGGTTCAGTCGGGGTTCCTGTTTATCCCAAAGGTGTTCAGTTTAAATAGGTTGAGTCAGAACCAGGAATCTGTCCTGGACATAAGAGTTCTTCTACACCAAAACATCCAGAACCGGCACTGGGGTTTTGTGCCCAGGGACATTGTCATGCTGAAAGAGGGTTTAAGTCTCTTAGTTTCAGTGAGAGAACAATGTCACACCACAACATACTGTACAAAGGCTTTCTAGACAATTTTGGGCTTTAGACATTCTGGCAACATTTCGGGGAAAACACAGTCATGTGGGTGTTGCTGGTGAGGTTTCCAGAAACTTTCTTTTTATGTCACGGCTAATTTGCAAACAAATTCAGTTTAATAGCTTTAAAGGCATTCGTTGGTTAGTCATGTATGGATTATGTCATGTTAAGCAGAGAAAGTGAGATTGTTCTAATGTATTCGGTGTCATTAAAGTGTCTCGTTAAGGCGACCGTGAAAAACCAGTTTTAGGAAGGTGGCGAAGGTCATTGAGCTCTGATCTAATTTTACTGCTAATGCAAACGGACATTCATGCATGATTTCACTTTTCTAATTTATTTCCTACTTCACTGTTAAATGTCAATGAACATCAATGCAATGACAAGATATTAATCAAAATGTAATAAAACATTATAATACACCAATAAACAGAGCAGCCCAGAGTACACACGAAAAAAGCGGCTGCTTGGAGCCCCCCGCGGACCCACCAGGGGGACCTTAAGAGTACATGAAATGACAGAACGGGATTTTTTTAAATATTATATTATGTCAGTGTACAATGATAATTATACAAAATTGAAAACACAATATTATTGTTATGGGATGCAGAATGCAAAGAAGGTTAAAAATGTTGGTATGATGTAAGCAAAATAGATGCAACAAAAAAAATTGATAAAAAATTGGGTGTGTTAGACAGAACACAAGCTAGGATTGTTTACGCCCACTTCCTGGACCCCTCGTAACAAGGTGTGAGCCATAAGGGGGTCCGTCATGCATTCCTGGAGTTTTTGATCATGAAAATCTGCATTTCGTGGCATATTTTTAGGGTATAAAGAGAATGAAAAGAGTAAAATAATTAAGGCAACAACAGAACATGAAGATTTAATTGGGGAAAACATTTTATTCTGAAATTTATTCGTAATTATGGAAAATCAGATGCTGTCCCAGGAACAGAAACCCACCCCCTTTCCCCCTCAGATATGCCACTGGTGTTCTAGTGTGCAAATATTTAAGTCATTAACAGCACCAAGGGACCCCCCCAAATATAAGTTTGCTTAGCGCCCCCTAAAGGCTTGGGCCGACTCTGCCAATAAATATCAACTTTCTACATCAACAAATCTATTTTTGTCATTCAAAACAAGAATATTTATATATCGAGTGCTTGAAATTGAACCCATCAGTTTGTTGGTTTATGTCATTTTCTTAAAATTGGCTGCAGGTTCGAACCTTTATTTGTTCCAGTTTGTCGTCTTTATAAAAAGTATAATTAATAAAAGCCTAAATAAATGAAAGTCCACTCATATAATATCAATTTATTAAACATTTTCACCAAACACCAGCACAACAATGATGAATATTATAAACCCTGAATAACAACTTATAAAACGCAAAAACAGATTTTTTTTCGTTCAACTTGTAGATTGGATCGAAATCGGCATAAAAATAATGTAAATAATGCCTAAAAATGTAGTATTATTTTGATGTATTATTTATATAGTGATATACAGAGATTACATCAGCTATTTTTAACTTAATTATCTTTACACTATTCTAAGTATTTAAGTTAAATATTTTTTGGGACAATAAACATGTATATAATATTACATTTTAAAAAAATTGACAAAGTAGTCATGCTACCAAGTTATAAATAAATAACAAACCTGAAGGACATTGATAATGAAAATACACTACTCGACTAAGCATTAAAGAAACAGACAGATGTTGCAGATGTTTCTCCATTGCAGGCATTAAGGTCTTTTGGTCATCCTCAAGACGAGTTACATGATCTGCCGGTGCATACCGTAGCCCGTCATGCCAGCCTGGGACGCTCCGCGGTTGCTGCCCATCTGCAGGCTGATCTGGTTTTGTCCCTGGCGCAGTTGTTCTTCAGAAAATTCCCTCCGGTTAGACTGAGACTTCCTGAGGGTACGGATGAAAATCAGGAATAAAGGTCTGAGTAAAAATAGAACTGGTCTAGTCACAGTTTAACACTGGAGATCTTATGAGATGTCACTCACCTGTGAAACCAGTCCCGGTTGCCACGGTAATGTCCATCATCCTTAGTAAGTGCCACACTTCCCAGAGCCATCAGAGTTCTCTGGACGGCAGCCATGTCCTTTCCTGTGGACAAAAGATCAACATACTCTGACACCAAAAATACATCAGGTAGCTGGAAGTAATAAACACTCCATCCATTCATCTATCCATCCAACCACCTATTCATCTATCCATCCATCCATTCATCTATCCATCCATCATCCATCCATCCATCCATCCATCCATCCTACTGTCCATCTATCCATCCGTCCATCTATCCATCCTACTGTCCTTCCATCCTACTGTCCATCCATCCATCCATCCATCCTACTGTCCATCTATCCATCCGTCCATCTATCCACCCACCCGTTTATCCATCCATCCATCTATCCATCTATCCATCTATCCATCCATCCATCCATCCACCACTGCCATCACCCCATTTTTACTCCGTACCTTCCCATAAATCTACAGTCTGAAAAATGTCGGTGGTGATGACTCCATACGCCTCGGCCGCCTGGAGGAACTGTGAGATCTTCTCCATCTGCTTAAAGGCCATTTGTGTCTCCTGGATTTTTTTAATGGGCTCTTTACCACGTGGATACAGACTGTTAATGAGTCTGCAGAGGATCTGCAGCACAAACAGCGAGACAGACGCTGAAGATTAAGTTAAAACAACACAAGCTAGAACATTAGTGCAGTAACTCACCAGTAACTTACCGTTCCATCCATGAGCCACTTCTGGAAGTTCTGCCTTCCGGGCTGTGGTTTTTCTATATTTCCTCCACATTGAGCAACGATCCAGTCCACCAGCCGAGCCTCTAGATCCGGATCGTACTTCTGTTCGATTTTCTCCTGCACCTCACGGCTCAGGCCGTAACTCGGGCCTCTGTTCGCCATCGACGCTGTGGCTTCCTGGAGGTTCCTCGAAAAACCTGTCAGATCTTTAGCTGGCTGGAGACTGAAAATAATATCACAGTAAAAAAAACAAAACACAGATGTAGTAAATGTAAACAATTTCCTTTACAATCAGATAGGAAACTACACACACACACACACACACACACGGTACATACTCAACAGTTTGAGAACAGAAAAGGCAAAATGTACAAATGTGTATTAGGACACATGAACTAATCTGCAGTTTAGATGATGTGATGTTAATGGTGTGATGGGTTCTCCAGCCACAGGGTGTGGTCACTTATTGAAACCAGTCCGGGTTGCCAGATTGACTGGGTTCAAACAAAAAAATATTTAAAAAAAAAGGAAATTCATCATCAAACTTTAGTAGGAAAATGACATTTATATATATATATATATATATATATATATATATATATATATATATATATATATATATATATATATATATATACAACTTTAAAAATATATAAAAGTAATCACATATTTTAGTCATTTTAAATACAAATTAAAACATTAAAACATTCATTGTGATTTATTTTAAATTTTACACGTTTGGTGATATAAAAATACAGAACTTGGTGGAAAAATAAAATAAAATAAAATATATCGATCCTGATTTATTATAGACGACTATATTTATTTTATAATTGCTAATTCGTTTGTAAATTTTAATTCTAATGACATGTTTAATTTTTAAGAGCAGAAAATCATCGCATCAATCTGGCAACCTTAGTTCCAGTGATATATAAAGCGTGTAGTGGATAAAGTAATTATTAATAACTAATTAAATTAAATATGTTTTCTTTAAGGACCAGAATTCTAGTTAATAAAACAAATAAAAATAAAAAAATACCATTATAAATAAAATTAAATACTTATTTATTACTTTAAAATGAACATTAATGTTTATTATGTTTAAAATTCTCACCGCAGAAGAAGATGCTCCCGGTATGTCCTGTTGTCCTGCACGCGCTCTCTGGAGACGCGGAAATGGAGCGTCCATGCAGTTATGGGTGGGGCGCGCGCGGACACGCCGTCCCAGTGGCACGAGCCCCGTTATATAGTCAAGCGTCATAACAAAGTCTCGAGACCCTGTTGGCCAATGACAGACGAGATATGAAGTACTGAGCTATGTGCGTAACAGGTAACACACACACACACACACACACGTACTGACCCGAACATCCAGCAGCACGAGCCACTGATAACCTCGCATTTTTTTTTCACCGACACGCAAGAGAATAAACATGTTTCCTCCACATTCCTCCTGTGCACGTGGGGGCTTTTAGACCGGAAGTTTAACGTCATCAGCATCAGCAGACTGATTCCTGATTAGACTACACACATTATTGATACAATAAAACATCTATCTATCTATCTATCTATCTACATCTCCATCCATCCATCCATCCATCCATCCGTTTACCTATCTATACACTTATCCATTCATCCATTTAACATCCACCCATCATTTTACACATCCATCCATCAATTTATCCCATCTATCCTTAAACCTATCCATCTATTTACCATCATCCACCCATTTACCTATCTATCCATCTATCAATCAATCAATCTATCTATCATTAATCCATCCATGCACCCATCATTTTACCTATTTTTCCATTTATCAATCAATCACTCAATCAATCAATCTATCATTAATCCATCCATGCACCCATCATTTTACCCATCCACCCATTTACCTATCTATCAATCTATCAATCAATCACTCAATCAATCCATCCATTATCGGATCTTCAGTAACTTTAGGGATGTGGTATTAGAGGTCCTGGGAGGAACGTGTGTGATGTTAGTCCAGTTGAGACGTCTTTTCTCACAGAACCCGAGCGAATAATTTCTGATAAAAGCATCCCGGATCTCTGTATGTTCACCCTTATAAACGATTCCACGCTGAATTAAAGACTCACACGGACGAGTCTAAACGGAAGTAAATCAGTGGAATATTCCGGAAGATTTGCTTGGTATTTCTACAGTTAATGTTTCTGAAAGGTTTCCTGCTGCTTTGATGTTGTTGTTTAATGTTTTTATTATTCTCGGGCTGATGGTATGTGTCATGGCTGAAAGGTCACCCTGGTAATTTCAGATGAAACTGAAGCGTGAAGGTTCACTGCTCACAGCGTGTCCTAATCACATGTTAATAAACAACCGAGAGACTCGGGAAGGACATAATACACACATAGGATAAAACCTCATTCAAAAGGTCGGCTGTCAATCACCCATCCATCCATTTACCGATGTATCCATCTATTTACCCATCCATTCATTTATTCATCCATCCGTCCATGAATTCATTTCATATTTATCCATTTACTGACCCACCAATCTATCCATCCATCCATCCATCCATTCATGTATTTACCAATGTATCCATCTATTTACCCATCCATACATTCATTTAGTGATTCACCAATCTATCTATTCATCCATCCATCCTTTTACCCATCCATCTATCTATTCATCCATCTACCCATCTATCTTTTCATCCATCCATCCATCTACCGATCTATCTATTCAACCATACATTTATCTACTCATCCATACATCCATCCATCCATCCATCCATCCATCGTCCTGGAATCATGTGTAAGCTTGTGTTCACAGATCGAAAAAAAAAGTTTGTTAAATGAATCTGTTCATAGAAAGAATCTACAACAGACAGAACAGGATTTATTTGGTTATCACATGATGTGGTGAAGACGTCGCAGGAGAACCAGGCGAGAAATATCGTCTATCTGAGCAGCTCAAATCAGACACGAATCCGATAATAAAGTGTAAACTAAAACATAAAGAAACAAACAAAAAAACAAACAAACAAAAACACATGACCCAGAAAATAAAGGCACTAAGGAACGAGGTTTCACTCGGGAAGTTCTGGTTCTGGTCAGTTGGCCTGTCCGTCATCCTGTCCATCACGCCACGGTGGTCAGCTTGTCGATGAGGTCATCAACAGTGTACACCATGAGCTTGATGTCGTCTTTGCCGACCATGCGGTGCTGCCCGTGGCGTCGGAGGATGATGTCAACGTCGTTGCTCAGCACGCGCTCCGCAACCTGCATGGAGATGTGCCAGGGCACCTGCTCGTCCTTCATGCCGTGGATGAGGCGCACGGGGCAGGTGATGGGGATGGGGCTCTGCAGGAGGCAGTGGTTCTCTGCTTCCTTCAGCAAGTCCATGCTAACGGTGTACATACCTTCCTCATTGTTTTTGGTGGGGATGGTCCACACACCTTGCTCTTCAAACTCCTTTCTGGTCTGACGCACAAAAAAAAAATCATAAAAATGAGTGGAGGCGACTTCCGAGAAACAAACATTGACATGAGACATTCAGGAGAAATAACACCATTTTTCTCGCCATGTTTCTCACCTGCAGTGGAAGCGAATTAAACGCTGTGACGAAATGATCGGCTGCTGTTGAAATGCCCACCAGGGCTTTGATCTTCTCTGGGCGAGCGATGGCGGCCAGAAGCATCAACCAGCCTCCCATGCTGGAGCCCACCAGAACCTACAGCCAATGAAAAAACTAGTTATAAATAAAAACATCAATAGAAAAGTGAAGTGTTCTGAATAATTCCACAGATCCAACAGTTTTCCTGCTAATTCTCTCGTTTATTAACGTCATGTTTATCACACGACCTGAAGAGCAGAAAGAAAAAGATTCTTAATTATTTACTGATAATAACGAGCTTTAACCTCCTCCTTACAGCTGCATCGTTATTACACTGTTATAACACCTTTATTCAGTGAATTCCACCTTCAGGCCTGTTTTTAGTTGATTTGTGTTGTGTGGGGTTTTTTTTTTTTTATTGTTCCGTTTCTTTGTGTTGTTTTGTGTTGTGTTGTTTTGTATTTGTGTTGTTTTGTGTATTTGTGTTGTGTTGTTTTGTTGTTTTCTATTGTATTGTTAATTTTTTTTGCCTGGTGTTGTTTTGATTTGTGTTTTGTGTCATTTTGTACTGTTTTATATTTTGTTTTTATTCGTGTTTCGTTTTAGTTTGCTGTCATTTGTAGTGTTTTGTTTTGTATTGTATTGTATAATTTATTACCTACATATCACTTATACACTTAAGTGGTTAAGCATTAGGGGCCCTGCTCAGGGGCCCAACATTTGCAGCTCTGTGGTGCTGGGATTTAAACATTTTAACCATTAAACTAGCAGCTGTGACGAGTTTCTATCAGATTTTAGGAGCAGATCTGATTTTTATTTTAAAGAAATTATAATATATATAAACGTTTTTATCATGAAAAAGTCCTTTGACTTTGTTAGTCTAAACAAACTGCTCGTCAAGACAAGAAAATCTGATCTTAACTGAGCGAAAATTAAACAGGAACGACGTCAGAATCCGATTAAATCTGAGTGTTAAATCTGGCAACGTTGCCAAAAATCTGACCGGAATAAAAAAATCCACCTGAGGTCCTTCTGCAACTTCATCCAACATAAAGAGGACGTCTTTCTTCTTCAGCTTCCGATCGTTCCCTCGGAGGGGGAAAACACCTTCTGAAGCTCCGTGACCGGAATAATCGAACCTACATGAGCGCGCGCACACACACACACACACACACACACACACACACACACACACAAACACAGATTAATCTCCAAACACCAACATTTATTACAGAAGGAATGAATCACTGGGAGAATAAAGCACAACAGTCCCTGCTACCAGTTACCACCGGTGACCCGAACATTTATCCAAAGATTTTAATTTATTAACTCTGTTTATTATAAAAATAAATGTTTTATATTATTTGTTTATATTAAATCATAATTACACTGATTTTTACAGCGTGTACTGTGGCCGCTGCTGCAATCCGCACTTAAAAAAACACCTAAAAACTTTCTTTTTTTTGTTTGTTTGTTTGTTTGTTTTACGAAAAGTCGTTGTAAAGTCGGTAATTCTAACCTCACAAAAAGGAGCCACTGAATCCTGAAATGGACTGAATAAAGATTTCATTCTAATGGAAAAAAAACGCACATTTTGTTTGGTGTTTTCAGCTAAAAAGAACAATTAAATATAAATGATTCATCAACAGGTAATTGATTCCATGAATCGATAAGTAATTGATTTGATGAATCGATAAGTAATTGATTTGATGAATCGATAAGTAATTGATTTGATGAATCGATAAGTAATTGATTTGATGAATCGATAAGTAATTGATTTTGAGTCCATGATCGATAAGTAATTGATTTGATGAATCGATAAGTAATTGATTCCATGAATCGATAAGTAATTGATTTGATGAATCGATAAGTAATTGATTCCATGAATCGATAAGTAATTGATTCCATGAATCGATAAGTAATTGATTCCATGATGAATCGATAAGTAATTGATTCGTGATTCCCATGAATCGATAAGTAATTGATTCCATGAACTCTAGATGAATCGATAAGTAATTGATTTGATGAATCGATAAGTAATTGATTTGATGAATCGATAAGTAATTGATTCCATGAATCGATAAGTAATTGATTCCATGAATCGATAAGTAATTGATTTATTTAATTGATAAGTAATGAATCTGATTAATCAATAAGTAATTGAATTAATTAATCAATAAATAATTGATTCAAGTGAATAACAACTAATTGATAAGTAATTAATCCGATTAAACAATAAGTACTTAATCAATAAGTAACTGATCCAATTAATCAATAAGTAATGAAACTGATTAATCAATAAGTAACTAAACCGATAATTCGATAAGTAATTAATCTGATTAATCAATAAGTAATTAATCTGATTATTCGACAAGTAATTGATTCGATTAATCGTTACGATTAATTGTAAAAATGTCCTGATTATCGAGTAAAGCTTATCCCTAATTACAATACACAGACGTTATATAAACATAATAAGTACACCATCTCTATATATATAACAAATATATACACTATAATATATAATCAGTGGATGTTTACCTCAGATACGAATGACCTAAAGACCTGCAGAATTCCTCCAGAGCTTCTGCTTTTGGTCCGTTCATGTTGGAGCCGTAGCCGGTCAGGAACATCACGCCGGGACTTTTCCCTTTCACTTTGCGATACGCCAGTTTGGGGAGGTCCGGGCGGGAGACATACTGCACCGTACTGGACTTCAGTCTAACACCTGCGTTCATACAGACGGTGAGGAGCATCTTACAAAAACAGTGATTACAACATCCACCTGTATCATCATTAGCTGATTCGCTAATTTAAACGGACAAATGCTAATCTCAAGAGTTACACATTGACACTTTAAAGGCGAGTTACAAAACATAAAAACATACAACAAGTTTCTGACCGAGAACTCTTACAGATAAAATCGAGGTTTAAATATATCACGTTTAATCGTTTCAGACACATTTTTCAGACACAAGAAAAGAAGCTTTAAAAAGTTGCTTATTGTCCCTTTAATACAAATGCTCTTAAAGTGACACATGAGTGTTACATAAACTTTCAATAACACACTACAAAGGACACGTACCGGTAAATATCAAACCCATTAACTAAAAACGAACACATTTAATACACAAACTAACCTCGTTTTTAATATTTATTTAATATTAAATTAAAAAAACACCCTAAACACATGCAGTTTCCTCTCAGCACTAAAATGTCTGAAGGGCTTTCCGACGCCACGCCCCCTTCATTCCTCTGCTTTAAAACAGCGCAATAAAACAACTAATTTCCGCTTAATTTCTGTATAAAATAACAAACAGCGAACTTGTTTACTGACCCGGGAAACATTTAGCAGATAAAAGTTGGACTGCGCCATTTCCCAAAGCCTGAAAAGCGCGTCTTCGGCAGTGTGTTAACGCTACAGCAGCCATACTGCGCTGCACGCTGACCTCCACACACGGGAAATATCGCGAGACTTCAACGGGTTGCCATGTAGAAGAAAATCACGTTGCATCAGGTTGCCTGTTGACAAAGAAAATAACGAAATTTGTTATTTTTAATAGAATATTTTGCTTTTAAAATAGTTTATCACGTCTTTGACCTTTTTTTTTTTTTTAGAAATATAATTATTATAACTGCTTTCTTCTCTTTACACAGTGACTCATTTGCCCCCATTTGCCCGCCATCTACCCCCTGTCCTCAGCATTCTCTTTACTCTCACACACTACTTACTTGTCACATCCTCCTCTCTGTCCCTCCCTGCAGCTTCATGTCCAACATCCTCCTATTAATATTTCCACTGACTCAGTTGTCCACCATGATCCGTCCCTCTGATGTTGGACAGGATTAGGAACAACAACATCAGAGGGACGGATCATGGTGGACAACTGAGTCGGTGGAAATATTAATAGGAGGATGTTGGACATGAAGCTGCAGGGAGGGACAGAGAGGAGGGATATGGATGTGATACATAAGTGTGTGTGGGTAAAAATGATGCAGAGGACAGGGGGTAGACAGAGGCAAATGATTCACTGTGTGAAGAGAAGAAAGCTTAACATCTATAATTCTGTCTCCTGTCTCATCATCGGTTCTGCTATTTATTTTCACTGGAGATGATTGAATCGAACAGTAGAGAAAGTTCTAGATCTGATTAACCTTCCTGTTTTGAAAGGTCTTTATATTATAAATATGGCGTTATTTCTATGTTAACATGGTGTAACCCTGAATTTGGGTGATCGTTTCATATTTCATGCAGTTAAATCAGAAGGACAAAATTTGCAGGATTGATGAAAGGACAGTTTAAAGGTTGAGGACAATTTGAGGGTTTTTTTAAAACGCTATAATTCATAAGGAATTAAATCAGTGTGTCACAGCGTAATGGGAAAATAATTCTGTGTAAAGAATAAAGTTACTGTGACATTAAAGTTATTAGTGTTTTAAGTGTTAAAGGGACGTGGTGGCTTAGTGCTTAAGGTGTTGGACTGATACCAGAAAGACAGGGGTTGGATTTCCAGCACCACCAAGCCACCACTGCTGGGCCCCTGAACAAGGCCCTCAACCGCCGGTTGCTCAGATGTGTGAATGAGATAAATGTAAGTCGCTCTGGATAAAGACGTCTGCCAAATGCTGTAAATGTAAAGGTTGAGGGTTCGATTCCCACCTCTGCCCTATTTGCATGTTCTGCATTATGAACTCAATAATAATAATAAGCACACGGTCATATCTTTGATTTAACTTTATTAAAACGCTGTTTAATATAAAAGTGAAGAAATATATAACACGCTCATAACATAACGAGGAGAAAAATGTGCGTTTATGTTTGTTCGTTTGATTACAGATGATGTACAGGTGTAAATTTTTTACACACTTTTAGCTTGAAGTAATATTATTCCCAGAATAGTGTGTGATTTATTCTACTGGCATCGCTGGGTTCACCCGGTTTGTTCGTTTATTCTGTTGACGGTTTGATATTTTATTTTATCGATGCAGTAATTCCTGGTTGATGATCAGCTGTAAACGACCACAGCATAAAATAACCACAGAAATTCTGAGGAAGCTAAAAGGTGCAAAGACTTTTTCACAGGTTAAATAACTACAAGAAGATTTCAGCTTCAGGAAATCAGTGAAAACACACCCCATTTCATATAGTGACATTAAATACTAAATGTCCCCCAACGTCTTGAAGAAAAGTGTAACAGACACAGTCGATACACTGAACCTCGTCGTCTGTAGTGAAAATATAGGGTGAGTGTGTGAGTGAGTGAGTGTGTGAGTGAGTGAGTGAGTGAGTTTACTATAAATAAAATATTTCACCTAAATCTATAAATGAACAAATCAGACATGCAGAAAAAAGCCAGAACATTATATTCTTTCTGGAAACGTGTGTAAACATTCCTCTGATCTTTATTGGTTCTTCATCGTCTCATCGAAGTGTCTTTTCCCATCCAGGTACAGCATGGACTCTAGAGGAGACGGATACAGAGAGACAACATCGTCTCCAACTCGGTGTCTTAAAATATTATTATCAGAGATTAAAATGAACAAAAGTTTAATGTATTTCATGTATAAATAACTTATTTTAAATCCTTTTATCTCCTTATATATTTATTAAATGATAGACTGTGTGATGCTCGATTCCTGTTATAGAATAGCATCTCTCTCTCTCTCTCTCTCTCTCTCTCTCTCTCTCTCTCTATCTCTCATCTCTCTCTCTCATCTATATATATATATATATATATATATATATATATATATATATATATATATATATATATATATATATATATATATTTATTTTTTTTTTTTTTTTTTTTCTTCCATTGATCGGATGTGATCACAGGAAGCCTTACAAACTGGAAACCCGCCCAATCTGGCAACACAGTGAGTGAGTAGACACGCCTCCTACTGCTTACTGGATATGATCAGTGTTGCCAGATTGGGCTTGTTTAATCCCCAGCACTGTTTACGATAACACTGCTGGGCCCCTGAGCAAGGCCCTTAACATTTAACTAGTTTTATGTAAGTGTGTTTGGAGAAGACGTCCTTAATGTCTGACATGTCAACGGACGTCTCTATTTGCACTCTAACGTGACTTATAATCACTGGTGCTGCGGCAGACACGTTAGTTGTTCTTATTGTTGGGGTTGTTTGGTGAGATGATGGTTAGATAGGAAAAATCTGAGGTTATTTATTACAATACAATGAAGTGGTGTAAAATCTGTGGAAAATAATCCCGCAGACAGGAAGTCTAACCTCCATAACTCTGCGGCACTACGGCTGGAACCGGCTTCTCCACTTGGAAGGTGAAATGAAAGACGTTGGTGGTGTCGTGCTGCCGGGTCAAAGGGTCGAGCACCTCGGTGTGAACTCTGACCTGTACGTGGTGTCCTTCGGTGTAACACACCTGACCAAAAAAAACCCAAACAACTGTAATAATTCTGTCATTTTTATAACTCGTGAGTGTTTTTTTTCTCTCCCGTTCTCTTTAGTTCTACCTGCGAGGACAACAACAGCAGTGATCCGATCTCCACCGGCTTGCGGAACATGATGTCATCCACCGCCACCAGAGCAGGCCGGCATCCGCTGTGATACACACGGCGACGCAGACGGAAACCGTATCATCAAACACGATATTAATTTACTGAGTAAACGTGTGAGAATTTCAGTATAGAACAGAACCCTACGCGAATACACAGGCGTTGGCCCAACCCAGCTCGTACGCCTTCCTCATCAGGAAACCGCCGAAAATCCGGTTAAAGATGTTCCGTTCCTGAATTACAGACACACACACACACACACTATAAACACACAAATCCTCATTAATAATGTAACAGTGTGTGTTCATTAGTAGCGACTGACCTGCGGATGGCAGATCTCCAAACCTTTCAGCTTCGCGTCCTCCATCCACACGGAATTCGGGGGAAGGATTCGACTCCGGAAGCTCACAGTTCTACACAGGAGAGAAACCTCGTTAGGAGGAAATTAAAAGAATCGTTTAATCATGAGAGTTTAGGATTTTTTTTTTTTTTGGGATGGTTATTTTTTTGTGTGACAAAATAATTAAATAAATAAAACACAGGCTCAGGTGGGATATAAAGGATATAACGGAGGCTCCGGTTTCTTGCCTGCACCTTCTATTATGTCATTCGGTGTAAAGATTTTGGCTCTTATGACGGATCACACGATAAACAGTGAAAACCAACACATCATAGATTTAACAAATCTAAATAAAGATCTGTAAAAACAGAAAAGCACTAATTAATCAAACATGTCCGAGTTTTCGGTCCAAATCCGTCTCATCAGTCGAACCCCTTAACATCTGTAACCAGACAAATGACCAGATTTGTTTGTTTAACCAGATGGTTTTATTTTGTTATAGTTTACAGAGAGGAAAAAAGGCTCTGACTTCTTTTTTAAGATAAAGACAATCCAGGAAGTGCTGCTCTTTTTATATCTTTAAAAAAATGATTAATAATAATAAATTAAAAAGTCGACAGTAAATGTACAGGATTTGAGATTGTAAGTGAGATTTATAGTTTCTGAACCTGTCCTATTGTGTGTGTGTGTGTGTGTGTGTGTGGGGGAGAATATATCGTACTTGGCGTCGAGTGTGTTGAGGAACAGGCTGTGTACGAGTGTCCTCTCGTCCTCCGTAGGAGCAACCTTGAGTAATGATGCGGTGCTCAAATCCACACGCCTCGTCTTATTAACTGAGGATCAGATTGGTTACAGAAACAGGAAGTAGAGACATATTAAACACCAGAAATAAATATTCACACAGCCAAAAGTTTATGGACACCACCAGCATGTCCACATAATAATAAACTCGGTCACTCAGTTGTCTAGTATGTCTCTGTATGTCAATTATTCCATTCTTCCTTAAATAAAAAGAACTAAGAGACTCAAACTCTGTTCCAGCAGGACAATGTCTCTGTGTGTGATGTCCATGAAGACATGCTGTGTTCTGATTGGTGTAGAAAATCTCAAATGTACGCAACACCTTTTGGGATGAACTGGAACCCCGACCCCGTATCTCAGTAATACTATTCCACAGTCACATGACCAAATCCAGCAAAAACGACTAAAGTCTTTCCAGGTGTGGGGGTGATTATAGGAGGAAGAGTGAGACTAACATCTGGAAAAAGTGATGGTCAGGTGTTCCAATACTTTTGGCCGTATGAGCATCGATTATTAAGTCTTACTTTCTCCTTGTTGAAACATCTTCTCCTCCTCCGGACTTTCCAGCTTCAGTGGGTTTACGAAAGCTGCCCTAAAACAGTCACATGATCAGAAAAACGATCTAATCTATCTGATGCATGAGATCCATCAGGAAATAATAATAAAAAAAACATATCGATCTACCTTTTATTTTCTGGATCTCGAGCGACCATCACAAACGTGGCATCCAACACTGGAGTGTAAGCGCCATCATGGAACTGTGGAGACAAGAAGGAATCACACCCGCTGACTCACACACACACACTTATAAAGCGAGGCTACACACTCATCACCAGCTCTAAGTTCTATTTATTATCTCACAGGCCTGATTGCAGTCTGAAGCTCTGACCAGAAGAAAATGGACCCTTTAACCCTTTTTTTTTTTTAATAACGCTGCAACGTTTGGAGAACGTTTTCGATCCAACATTTTAGAAAATCTTAAAGATACCAGCACCGCCTTCTAAAATTTTATTTAATGACCTCATAGGATGTCATCTGGCACCTGCTGTCTGGACGTCTGACCTGCTGTGTGGGCTTACACACCTGCGTCATGTGCATCTTGGCTTCGATGGACGTCTTCCCCACCCAGGTCACATGACCCGTGAACTTGATATCGCAGTCTGGGTAGATGATGTTTCTTCGCATGTCTGGAAAGCAAAAATGGTATCAGGTCAATGCTTTGTTCCTTTTTTTTTATTATTGCAGCAGCATTTAGACGCAGTACCGATTTTGTCCACCAGAGCGGTGACGATGGACAGAGGCGATTTCTCCAGCTCTTTATTCCAGGTGTGGGAGTAACAGATGAGCACTGCGGCAGACAAAAACACCATGTGAACGGGAAAGTTTTTTAAATCCGTCTTTAGTTTGGGTTGAAGATGGAAAAGTTTTGATACCTGCTAAACTGTCGAGATCCTCCAGAATCCGACCGAACCTTATCGAAGGGGGAAAATAGATGAGTAAATTTACACAAACTTCCTCCAAAATTCCTAATATCACGTCTTCTGCTACCTGACGCTGTTGTGGAAGTTGAGGTATTTCTCACGCAACGTCGGCTGCGTCCCTAACGGCAGGTGCACCTCGATCTCGCTGTCCTTCATGGTCTTTGCAGGAAGTTCCTCCTGACTGTTAGCGAGATGTTTACTCAGGGAGATTCTCTCAGCCAGGGCCTGCTGATGATCCCTGCAAGAGAGAGAAACGTCAAGGAAACGTACAGCGTTACGCAGCCGGAACTACTTTTCACTGAGACGTACTTCCAGTTAGTCGACGCTCCGACGATCTGACGCAGCCGATTGCGCACTGCAGGGAAAACATGTCAGAAGGAAGTGGTTAATCTTTCGGCTACGACGAACGACTGTCGGCGACGGCCGTATGCAGAAGCAGGACGTTCGCTCATAGTGTCTCGATCGGTGTGACGGCTTTAATGGCCAGGATATTCACTGACTAATAACTAAAAGATCTGACAAAAAAAAAATAATAATAATAATGAAACTAATATTAATGGCACCATCTTGTGGTCATATGGAGAATTGCATAATTTTTTTAGTAATTTTGCATGAATTAATTAAAAGCAAAACTTTTATTCTACAAAAATACTGAAATGACAGTTATAAAATAAAAGTTCTGCTTATTTTATATATTTTTTTTGAATCACTGCTGTTTTTACTGGTTTAATAACAGAAATAAAACAATTTATTTGTACTACATTTATTTAATAACTTTAGACTGTTTTTTTTATTTTAATTTTAATTCTATTTTTTGGACTGTCCTGCATGTCCTGCATGTCCTACTGCGAAGTGAAAGCTCAGCGCTGAAGGTGTTGGATTCATGGGTTAAAATCCCGGTACCACCAATATGAGGATATGAAGAAAAAAAAACACATCCGAGCAAAAAGCCTGCACAGACAGGGATTCGCTTACATACGGAAATACAACTGCCATAATAAACAAAAAGTGTGTGTGTGTGTGTGTATGTGTGTGTGTTTAAACAGAAATAGAAAAAAAAGAATGTTGAGGTTTTAGGAAGCCACCAAAGTTCATTAGGAGCTGATTAGAGAGACGAGACAAAAATTTTACCAACAACACACACCGTTGGTCACGAGTAAGTGTGCGTTTCCTGTAAAGACACACAAAGGCGTCACAATGAAAACATAACAAAATAATAATAATAATAAAAAAAAAGATCTGATAAAAATTACAGCAATTTACAGTCAGCTTAAAAAAAATTACACTCAAGTGTGTGTGTGTGTGTCAGACAGTGAGAGAGACAGACAGACCGTGAGAGACAGACAGACTGATAGACACAGTGAGAAAGAGAGAGACCGACAGACAGTGATAGAGAGAGATGAGAGACCGACAGACAGTGAGAGAGAGAGAGACCGACAGACAGTGAGAGAGCGAGAGAGAGACCAACAGACAGTGAGAAAGAGAGAGACAGAACAGACAGTGAGAGAGAGACAGGCTGAGAGACACAGTGAGAAAACGAGAGACAGACAGACAGACAGGGCGAGGGAGAGACAGGCCGAGAGACAGACAGACAGTAAAAATGAGACTGAAAGAAGGTGAGAAACAGACAGACAGATAGGGAGAAATAGAGAGAGACAGAGTAGAGAGTGAGAAATAGAAAGACAAACAGACAGAGAATAAGAACAGACAGACAGACAGACAGAGAGAAATAGAGAGAGAAACAGACAGACAGACAGACAGACAGAGAGTGAGAAATAAAGACAGACAGACAGACAGACAGACAGACAGACAGACAGACAGTTTTACCCTCAGCCATGTCTGGAGCTTTGCCCTGTTGGGAAAACGCCCTGCCTGTCCGGGATCTTACTGACTTTAAGACTCTACAATTAACAAAAGAGCAGTTTTAATATAATATTATTTATACAGTGACATTTAATAAGATATAAAACACCGCGTTACAAACAGGATAAAAACAGAAACTTTATCAACTTTAGCGCCAGATTTATACTATACACTTAACTGAATTACTGGTTAGCAGCCAAGCTAACTGACTTGCAGCCTATCAACACTCTGAAATCTCCTTATTATCACTTAAAAATCAAATACATTAATTACAGGATAAATTAAACCCTTGGAAAATTATTTACCTGAGAGAAAACATGTTATTTTATATCGTTTGATTTGTTTTAGCCGCTAATATGACAGCTGTAAACCAAAACCTCCTCAAGGTGGCGTGCTATTCAGAGAGGCTGTGTTCTCAACTGTTCCGGGTAGAACACTAGGTGTGGCGCAGCGTAGACTCCTTACTATGTACACTATTTAGTGCACTTTTAAGGTGACCACGCAGGCAATTGGAGATTTTACCTGAGAAGCTACGCGATTGGTTGAGCCGCTACGTTATTTCCGGGTTTGATGAGTAATCCTTTTTACCGTAATTACTGTAGTACACGCGCACTCCGCTCCACTACATCTCTAATGAAGGTCTATAAAGACCCTTTTTAATTAAATGCAATTTCTTTTGCTGGAAAATTTCACACAAATTTAGATGTGGAAAAAAGGTGTGAAAGAAACAAGTGACAAAGAAGAAAAAGAAGCCTGAAATGAAGAAAATGTGCAATAAATATTTGTCCATAAAATGTGAGAGAAAAAAGCACAACTAAAACAGAAAATGTCTTTAAGTTTAGAAGCTTTACTGTAATATTTTATTAGTTTTAATTGTTGACAAAATTAAAAAAAATTAAGCAGATATAAAAGACTGTGAAGAATAAAAAGATCCTGATGTTTCTTACCTTTATTAAATTTACATTTAAAATAATTACAAGATTAAACAACATATAATAAATAAAAACAGTCATATAACATAATAAATACAACTATAATTATAATTAGGTTACAATAAATATTTTCACGAGTTAAATATAGTCACGAGCTACTAACACTGTTTTTTTGTTTTAACATCCTAGCAATTAAAATATATACTGTATATAAATATCAACATAAAGTAGTTCATGTGTAATGTATAATAACATCATTTTTATTTAAGCAGACGTTTTATATCAAATCAGACAGAAAAAAACATTTAACATCTATAAACTACATGAATTCGATTCTGATGAAATGATTACCTCAGGAATGAACGCAGAAAGACAATAACAGTGTTTATACACTAGTAGAGATTTTTTGTTGTTGTTGCCACACAGGAATGAATAAAGCAGTGCCGTGTCTCTACCAGCTTCCTCTTTCACCTGAGACTTTATTTATTTCTGGATAGAAAAATAAAAAGAGAGATTATACAAGGCAGTAAAATCACAATTTTAAATAATAATAATGAAGATGAAGATGATGATTAGTACTTAAATGACCCTGTTATATTACTAAAAATGTTAAATTGTTGTTAAATCTAAATATAACAACACATTCAGAAAATGTTCTGTTTTCTATGCTCACATCTTTGCCAGGTGATGTTTTCTTCCACACATCGTCCAAAAACACACGTGTCTGTGAACCCAAACTGAATATCTGCTCTTTCGCTTCCTGAAAAACAAAACAAAAAAAATGTAAAAAAAGGAATCTTTTACTAAGGATTTTTAAGGATTCTCTGGTTAAGCGATGATTAAATCGTCTGGTTGTTTTTCTGGCTTAAATGCTCGCTTTATACAGATACGTCTGAAGATCTGTGACTGCAGGATTAAACTAAAGGAAAAACCTACACAACGTTTAGTGGTTTTTATCTGTTTCTACCTACACAGAATATTTTCTTCCTTGGTAAGAAGCAGATTCTGTATAAACAATCGTTCTTTTACTAACTTTCACTTGAGTGAGACTCGCCTTCGCCAGAGAGGCAGCGTGCTGCGGGTAAAACATGGAGGCGCTCAGAGTCATCAGTCCAACAGGGAAGAGAAAGCGTTTCACTCTGCCACCTTAAAATCAAACAGAAAAAATCAGAACATCGTTTCATTTTACTTAAGAATAAAAGAATAACTTGTAATAATAAATGATGTGTCGTGTATAATCAAATCTTTACATGTACCTTTGGCGAGGTACAGCCCGAGGATTGCAGAAAAGCCCACAGCAGCCACGCTTGGGTAAAACTGCAGTGGAGGATTCATCAGGAACTCTTTAGTGTCTGAAACACAGTATAATGATATTAATGAAATGATTTTAGATTATAAAGCAATTCTTTATGCACCGATTTCACTTTCTTACCTTTCGCATTCTGTAGCGACGCATTAACACCAGGCTGCATGCGCTTATAATACTCCTGAATCATAAAAACAAATAAGCCATGTAAAGATAAACTCATGTGTTGATTGAAAGTAAATGTGTACACGAGGATTAGAGTTCTTACGGAAGCAGTAATAAGAGTACCTCGGCTTTATCCTGGACAAAAGATGTCTTTTCCTGGACAGAGCAAAAAAAAAAACAGATAAACTTTTGTAAAAGCAGCACAAAAGAATTTCAGCAGGAATCTGAGATAAATTAATATGTACCGATGATAATAATGATTGTGATGATGTTTGAGGTGATGAGGGTGATGGCAATGTTGCTGATGGTGGCTAATGATGGTTATAGAGGTGATAATGACTATTATGGCGCTGTTGATAATTATGTTGCTGATGATTATGAAGGTGATAATAGTAATATGATTATAGAGGTGATGATGAGATGATAAATAAAGGTGAATGGTGATAATAGCGGTGGTGATGATTATGGAGGTGATTTTTTGATGATGATTATAGTGGTGGAAATGATGATGATGATGGTGGTGGTGATAATTATGCAGGTGATACAGGTGATGATGGTTATGGTGTTTTTTATGATAATGAATATAGTGGATGGAGATGATGGTGATGATGGTGGTGACGATGAACATAAAATGTTTTGTGGTGAAGCTTAAACGTTGTTTATTGCTCGTTTGTACCTGCCACAATGCTGTGTACGGTTCTGCTGATTTCCTCAGAGATGACACACTCTGCTCCACTGGGCCGACTTCCCGCTCCATACACTGCACTTGGGTGTGTGGGGTGGTGTACAGAGAGAGCTAAAACACACACGTCACATCCTACAATTTAATACGTACACTATAAGGAAGTATATAAGCAGCACCCAGAACTGAACACACACCTCATCAGTGAGCAGAAAGGAATCGCTTTCTTCATCCTCGCTGGCAGCAAAAACCCGTCCGGACACAAGCAGCAGAGAGCCGGGGAACGTCAGCGACAACGCCGCCTGCAACGCACAAACCCTACATCAGTACACGGGATTAATAAAGAAAACTATCATAACTGTCTCACTTCATCACTGCAAAAGATTTAGCGAAATACAGACAACTTTCAACTTACGACAGGGATACAATCCGGAAAACCCGAAAGTGGAAATATGGGGTATATAAAGTGGGAACAGATACTATAATGTGTTTTTAAGTAACCCATGGTAGCTTGTAAGAGTGAGTACTGTATGTAAGATTAATGAGTATGTACAGTACTAGTACTTAAAACTACTCCTAACCGTCACAAGGTCACTTAACGAAATGATGTCATTGCTTAGGCTGTAACAATTCTTAAACAATCGTATGATCGCAATTAATTGATCAAACCGAGATCGTTGAATCTGACAGCAATTATCGCACTTTTATTAGCCACTAGGGGGCGCTGTAGTATCTGCGTCACCCTACTAGCACTTTATTTTTTATATTTATAAACTATATAATAATAATTATTATTATTATATTTAATTTAAATGTTAATATATGAATAATATTTAATTTTTCTTTATACATCTTGCTATAAAATTCTAAAAAATCTATAAAATTTATTTTTTATAATAAAAATTTACTTCAGAACATTTAATTAACCTCATTTTTTCCAGCATGTAAAAGTTATTTATAAGTCACATCATTATTTATTAGAAATATTCAGCACTAATTTATCTGTAATTTAATATTTTAATCGTTAAAAAATATTTTATTATTTTTATTCAGTTATATTATATTTTTCTGTCAGCTCTTCTGCCTGAGCAGAATGTTAGCATTGAGCTAACCGCATCGGTTCAGACTCTTTAACTAACAATTACAACAATTTCATACGGCTAAATTTTATAATTATTCTATTTCTTTAATGTTACAAAAAACAATCTACGTAAGTTTATTTTATTTTATTTTACCTTTGCTAATCTTTGGCTAGTCAACATTCCTCCGTCCAACGTGCCCACTTGATTACGGCAAACAGAAAGGGACAAATTTCCTCTGAGAGTTTTGGAAAACGCGTTTTGAAAATGCCGGTCGTTTTTTTTTTAGCTTTTTAATTATTTTTATTTTATTTCTTTATTGTAAAGTCACTTAACAAACTTTACTTAATCTAAAATAAATGACTAACGTTAATTATTCATTAATGTAAAGATGATACTCCGAGTTTTTTAGGATGTAAGAAATAAACTGCTTGTGATCATACATTTATAGGATGATTATAAATGTTGGTGTTATTATCCACAATAAACTATTCTTTCTATCAATAAATTAATTTCTTATAACCACAAATGATTTATTTTGTTTTACACAATACCAATAAGTCAGTAATTATTTATTAGTCACAGAATGACATGTTTACAGTTGCTATTTATTAAAAATACCTAACTTCGAACTTACAAAACCAAATTTTGAATAAAGTAATGAATTATGAGAATATTTTAGTAATTAACATGCTATAAAGGGCAAAACAATGGCTTAGTGGTTAGCACTGTTGCCCTTACAGCAAGAAGGGCTGGGTTTGATTCTCCCCGTGTTTGTGTGTGTTGACTCCGGGTTCTCTGGTTTCCTCCCACAGTCCAAAAACATGTATGTTAGATTGACTGGTGATTCTAAATTGCCCATAGGAGTGTGCGAGTGTGTATGTGGCCCTGATGGACTGGCGACCTGTACAGGGTGTCCCCCTCCCGTCTTTCGTTACCTCAGAGATGGCTGGGATAGACTCCAGCAGATCCCTGTGACCCAGAATTAGGGAAACAGCAGGTTTTGAAGATGAATAAATGAATTTTCAACCCTACATTGGGGATAAATGACTTAATAAAAATTTTGTGTATATATATAAAACAGTGTTTTGTTTTAATAGTTCACTGGTGGAGGCACAATGTCCTGATCTTTAACAATCAGTGGAGACATTAGTATTATTCTGAACTTCTCCCTCAGTATCTGGATGATTTCTTCATCACTAAGATCTGTCTTGGTGGTCTTTACTGGTGGCCCACCCTCACCGCTCAGGCGAGTGGTAATCAGGTTGCGGCCCATCAGAGTTATCCTTCCGTTAGGTAACAGAAGGCTGCAGAGGGACTTGCAGAAGAAGACAGAGTTGATGGAGGTCTGATGATACTCACACATGGTGGTAAAGTCCTCTCTAAGACACGGCTGAAGGTTAAACTTGTACAACTCCACCCAGGAGGAACCGTCATCACTTTTCGTTTCTACAAAACGCAGATTTCCGTGAGTTCGGACCCGGTACACGCCATGACTCTGAGTCTGAGGTGTCTCCGTCTCCAGAAGAAGAGGAAGCTGGAAACCGGGACCGAATCCCACATCACAGAGCCACCGTTCCCCATCCAGAGTCACCATCATGATCAGGTGATCAAACGGAGGTCCGTAACAGCCTGTGATCCGACTCTTCACCTGAGCAGACAGAATCACGACTTTAAACCCGAGCTGAGACAAGAGCCAGGAGAAAAGCCCGTTGTTTTCGTAGCAAAATCCGCCTCGTTTTCTAAAAACGATCTTGTCGTAGATCAGCTGAAGTTTGAGGCTCACACGGTCTCCGGTGTGAATGGTGAGATCTTCAAAAGGAACCGTGAGTAAGTGCTGGAGGTGAAGAAAGCGCAAAGTGTCCAACGTCGGAGCGCACAGAAACGACCTGGAGCAGCCAATGCGCAATAAATACTCCTGAACATCCATCATCATTTATTAAACACTGAACAAATACTATCAGAATAAATGCTTGGCTAACTTCTCTAAGAGACTGCTATAGACTTCATCCAACACTTCCTGGTGCAAAGTTCGTTTCCGAGCGACATTGTGAAAGCGCGCGACACTCTGGTTCCTATAACTTGCCGGTGTGAGGACGCTTTAAGGGGTGGACAATTAGCGTCCATTCAATATGTCCTTAGTAAATGCCAGATGGATTGACGCCATAAATTAATTTGCATATATTTATATATTTTTTAAATGTTTTAAAAAGCAAAGTAAGACAGATTTTCTGTTTAATAATGCAGATTTTTAAGAATATAAAAAAGCAGTCAGTGACAGAAAACAAATGATTAGATCCGAATAGACGATGTTGAGCAGTAACTGGTTTTAATGAGAAAATAAGTAAATTATATTTATAGACCAAACTGGTGATCAGTGATTGGTTGTTTTTTAAACATTGGTGATCAGTTACTAGTGGTCAGTGAAAATTGGTGATCAGTGATTGGTTGTTAGTGAACATTAGTGATCAGTGATTGGTTGTTAGTGAACATTAGTGATCAGTGATTGGTTGTTAGTGAAAATTGGTGATCAGTGATTGGTTGTTACGTTTTTAAACATTGGTGATCAGTGATTGGTTGTTTTTTAAACATTGGTGATCAGTGATTGGTTGTTAGTGAACATTAGTGATCAGTGATTGGTTGTTAGTGACCATTAATGATCAGTGATTGGTTGTTAGGCTGCAGAATTAAACACACAGAGTTAAGATCACAATGTGATTTAATGCAAGTTGCACTGCTGACGTTGTGAACTAATACACTGCATGTGTGTGCATTAATATTTGCTCTGGGCGGTACTGTTAAAAAAAGAATAATAGGGTTAGACATGGATAATTCTGAGCCTGGAGAACTCCTGAGAGTCGTGTACAGAGGGAACCTGCTGATTGTCTACAATGAGAAATAGACATGTCAGACTTTAACCAGCAGAGGCTGCTGAGAGACATCTCATCTAGCTTCCTTTCCGAAGAGGTGAAGATTCACTCGTTCCCACAAGCTTCCATTTGTTTACATTTCTAAGAAAACAAGAACTAGTGTTATAGAGCTCAGTGTGAGCATGTGCAGCTCCTTCATCAGTCCTGCAAACCAGGAAACGTGTATCAACACCATCTGAAATCATTACGTAATATTCAGGCTTAGTTAAATAAAGCAGCAGACAGACGGCGAGATGAAAACATCATCCTGCTTTTTCAACCTTTCGATTTCACGGATTTTTACGCTTTTCATGAGTAACCGTATCTCAGTGGAGGCAAATCTTCAGACAGATGTTATACAGATGCCCAAATTTAGATGATATATAGATGCTCTAAGGGGGACGTTGGATAGATAGATAGACAGACAGACAGACAGACAGACAGATAAATAGGATGGGTGGCTAGTTGATTAGACAGCCAGATACACAGACGGATTAATAGATAGATAGATAGATAGATAGATAGATAGATAGATCCTATTCAGATAGTTGATTGGACAGCTAGCTGGCTAGATGAATAGATAGATGGATGGATGAAAGGATAGATATAGATATATGTATGGATAGATAGATATTCATTTTTATATAGCTGCTTAGTGAATATGATCATTTAATTCTCTGTCTTTATGGCCGTACAAGCGGCTGTTACATCACAATACAAATTAAACTGTAGATCAAAGAAAGGAACTATTATAACAAACTATAATTCCAATTTTATTACATCACAATCGCAACAATGACGGTTACTGAAACGAAGAACAACGACAGCGATACAGCAGTGCATTCCACGAATCATGGCTACACTTCATCTTAAAACGTCTGAAAAAATAGAATAGAAAATATTTATTATTAAGATATATTAAGTTCTTAGATCTGTAAACAAATCAGAGGAATTAAACATTTATATAAACAAAATATTTACTATTAAAAAGCTAAAATTAGCATGAATATAATTAGGGCACGGAGAGTTATTGTACAGCACAGCAGCACACATCTGGTGGAAATACACCTCGCATTAATGATAGGAAAATAAATCTCATTACATTTACATATACAATAATAAGACAGCAAAACCAATCCACCCCACCCCACCCCCCCCCCCCCCCCCGTCTCTCCATGCGACCCCATCGACGCAGATTGTCATTCCTCGCATACTAATGCACAATTTCACTAATAGTTCTGCCAAACCCTCGTTAAAAAAACAAACAAACAAACAAACCAACGCCACTAAAGAAACACAACAACAAAAGCTTATTGGTGGTGAAGATAGTTGCTGAATGTGCATGAATGCAAACACACACACATGTAGCTTGTTTTTGATCTCAGGTTTGGCTCCTATAAATAACATTTGTGATGGCTGCGTTACTGCATGGACCTGCCCTCCACTCCTTTCCCACAGGCTTAGCACAAAACTGTCTGATGTCATGGGTGTGTTAAGGTTCGAACTCTACAGCACAGCCTTCACTTTTCAAAAATAACATTCAGTTTGCGGTGACGTTTAGTAGTGACGCTAATACAGTCCTGATTTAACACCTTTGTTTGGAATAATCTTTGTATAAAATGTAAGTTATTATTGCCACGTCGTTATTAGGTTTAGTTTCGGTTTCAAAGTCTGATTGGCTGATCTGTTTTTACATTCCTGGCATTTGGCAGACGCCCTTATTTAGAGACGATTACTGTACATTCCATTTTCCAACTAAGCAGTCGAGGGTTCAGGGTCCCAGTAGTGGCGGCATGGTAACCAATTGTTTATTATAAATCATAATAGTTAATTTAAGTCTAAATAAATATTTGAATGTATAGATTTTTTTGCTTTGTGGAAACAGGTTAAGTTGTTGGACTGCTAATTAGAAGATGATGGTTCGATTCCCGGCACCACCAAGTTGCCACTGTTGGGCCCTTGTGAAAGACCCCTTAACCCCTAATTTCTCAGTTGTGTAAAAAAGATAAACGCAAGTCGCTCTGGATAAGGACGTCTGCCAAATTCTATAAATGTAAATATATAAAAAGAACTGTAATATTCCACTGAATTCTCAAATCTGATTGGTCAGAAGGTGTTAAGTCCTTTTTTAACAAACAGACAACAGTTTTGTCATATTAATAGAATTATAAACGGTGTTAAAACACTATAAAGTGTCGATTAACTAATAAAAACAATGTAAATGTAAAATTAGTTAAACAAGTCAGGATTGTAGCTGTTTAACTAAAGGTCATCAATGGAGGTGGTAACTTTTTACCCCATGTACTTCAGGCCAAACCTTATTTCCAAAATTATTTTTAAAAAACTTACACTAAATACAATAATAAATCAAGTTACTGCATTTATCTAAACTGTCTTTTTTACATCACATCAGCGCCAATATTTATAAAAACACCCATGGAAAAATATATGATTCGTTGAAATGCTTGTTGGTGACATTTTTACCTTTTACTTGGCAATTAGTAAAATGTTAAGTGGTTTGTTTAAATAAACTAATTCTTTATATTCCTTACCAACCTCTTTCCGTTCTCTATAAACTCCAACATGAATGAAAACTTTCCAGTAGACGTGATTTATATATTATCACCTTGAAATACATTAAAAAATAGATTTTTCTGTACATATCATTCTTATTCTCAACGTCAAAACATTCAAATTTGTCGTCTGGTTTGTCATAAATAATTTCTCTTTAAAAATTGTGTGTTGAAATTAAAACCAATTTTATAAAAAAAAACTTCTAGGACTTTCGTGTTTTGCATGTTAGCTACCGTTTTAGCAAAAAATAAAAATACTGTTTAAAAAAATCAAGTATCAAGATACGATTTTTGTTATATTAAATTGATCTAATCGAGCAAGACAAAAATAAATCTCTTCTGTGGTTCAAAAAACGACTTTTTAGCTATTAACGCGTAGACTACCGCTGCTCAGGGGACTGTCGCAGTAATAAGGGGCAGATTGTAGTACAGCGATCAATACAAAAAGCTTTAAATACAAATCTTACAAAACACATAACCTGAATATCATCTGTGATCCACCAGTGCATAAATTGTCATCATTGATGATCAATAACAATCTTAAAGTGAATATAGACGGATTCAAACATAACATTTGGGTCGAAGCAGTTAGCCATGTCAGGGCAAGCTTAAACAGGAACATGTGTAAGTGCTTTGTCTGGTTAATTTTGTATTGATTTTTTAGCGTATTACACTGGCTAGTTCGATAGCGATAAAGATTTTGTAATGATCACAAGCGACCGTGGAAAGGCTGGGTTATTACACAATTATTGTTTTGTTCCTGAGTTTAAAAAACAGAAGATCAAAGTGCACAAATACAAAAAACATTTGCGTCCCAATACCGCAAAAACAACATGCCGGACTTCATTCACGACTAAAGCGCTGTTTCTTTCTCATTCTCGTCATCACTGTTAAGATAGTATTCATCATCAGTAGTAGTCTCTGAGCCTGACTCTTCAAAAGCAGACAACGTGGACTTGTAGTTTTTTAAGGACAAAAATCCACGAGGAGACAAACTCTCTGGCGAGTTCCTGTTGCTTGGTGAAACGGGGCTGGGGATTTGCGAGATGCGCCGAGTATGTGGCGGAGAATTAGGTGGGGTTGGATCTGTTTCCATATCCCATGAGAATAACATGGCCTCCAGGTTATCTGGGCTCCTCAGACAGCTGTCTGATGTCAACCACCCTGTAGGTCCCTTATTAGAAATATGGCCAATAGAAGAGATCACATTCTCAGGAGAACCAGCTGGACTGTTGCCACTTGAATGTCGGCTCTTGGTCACAAAGGTGTCTAAGCTGCTCAAGTCGTTATTGCTGCTTTGCCTTGATCCGGTCGAGATACGTCCAGGACCCGATGGACGGCCTGAAACGACGCTGCTAACCGAGACAGAACGTTTACGCTGCAGTCCGTACATGAGATCAGTAGAGGGAGACAGCAACACCACCCCTGTTGAGTTCTCAGTATTTTCAGTACCGTCTGGTTGAGCAACATTCTCATGCTCATTAGGACATGTGCGATCACTTTTCGGTATGGCATTACTGAAAAACACGCTATCATTTTGTAATTCCAAAGAACAATCAAACGGAGAAAGTGTCAGAGACGGACCCAGTCTCGATCTCTTGCCTGGAGGCAGTGTGGCATAGCAGTAAATATTATCAGGCTGAGGCCAGTTAGGACTGATGGGTCTACCCAGTAATCGTCTTCGGCTTTCCTCCATTACTCTTTTGTGTGCTTCCATATCTGGCAAGTTTTCTTGTTTTTCATGTCTATAACCTAATGTAGGGCTAGGAAAGTTGCAATAGTCTATCATTTGAGCATTTAGGGAGGTTGAAGACTTTAAAAAAAGTTTTTGCTCTTTGTTTTTCGGGGGGTCATGAGGCATAATGTTTAACAAATCTGCATTTTTATCCTCTGTTTGATCTAGCTTCTGACTTTTTTCTGGACCTCTGATGTCTGAAATGTTTTCAGGTTTAGTTTGTCTATTAACTGCCCCATCATCTGTTTGGTCCAGGTTTTGACTTCTTTGTAGACCCCTGATGCCTAAAATCTGCTCAGGTTTCGAAAGGGTCCTAACTGCCCCATTATCTGTTTGGTCCAGGTTTTGACTTCTTTGTAGACCCCTGATGCCTAAAATCTGTTCAGGTTTCGAAAGTGTCCTAACTGCCACATCATCTGTTTGGTCTAGTTTCTGACTTCTTTGTAGACCCTTGATGCCTAAAATTTTTTCAGGTGTAGTCTGTGTCCTAACTGCCAGATCATTTGTTTGGTCTAGTTGCTGACTTCTTTGCGGATCCTTAACATCTAAAAACTTTTCAGGTTCAGTGTGTCTTTTAACTGTCAGACCATCGGTTTGGTGTAGTTTCTGACTTCTCTCTGGAATCTCTAAATGATTTTGGGGTTTGGTTTGTGTTTTTACTCTCATATCATCTATTTGGTATACTTTAATAATTATTTCTGGGCCACTGATTTCTGAAATATTTTCAGGTTTGGTCCGTGTCCTAAAAGTCAGATCATCCATATGGTCTAGTTTCCCAGTTCTTTCAGAAGTCTTGGTTTCTAAAAGCTCTTCAGCTTTAATTTGTCTTTTAACTGGCAGTTCTTCTTTTTCCTTCAACTTCTGAGTGCTTTCATAACTCTTACCATTTAAAACCTCCTCCTTTTTAGTCTTTCTCCTACTTGTCGTGTCACTGTCATCTAAAAATGTCCCACCAAATGTTAGCTTCAAACGGTTCAACACTTTACTGCTGGTTTTAAGTCCTGTTATTTTACCCTTTCTATCAGTCAAACCCTCTTTATCTGCAGAAGGGGACGATTTTACATGATCTTTCTTACTTCTTAATGAGAAGAAGCTCCATTTTGAGTTCAGACCTTGTGTTTCCTGAAATGTCCCTTTTGTTTGTGATATTTCTGTTAGCTCTTCTTTTTGTACAACCTCACCAACAGGAGACGGACCTAGCGGCAAGGAACGCTCTTTGGAATTCCAACTGTCATTTGTATAAGTGTTATTTCTGTCAACGTGTGGCACAAATATGCCATTAAGTGTCTCATGAGAAACAGTTTTAATGACAGAGTCAGTCTGTTTTGGGTGTGTCTTGTCTAGGCTTAAAGTGTTAGTTTGACCGGCTGGGAACTTTGCCTCGGTCATGATTTTTGTGGTGCCATCTTGACAATTGGAATGTGTCTTTTCTCTTAGCTGGATATCTGTAGAAGCCCCAGACTCTCCAACCGATAAGGACTTTTGATTTAATCGATCTCTGAGGACAGAAGTATATGATCTTTTCACAAACTTGGGGGACATAGTACCTACTGGTGAACTACTGTAAGAAAAAGATCTAGTGTGTTGGGGGGTCACCGATGTAGATGAATGGCTGTTCGCTGCTGCTCTTGTAGAGATGAGGGTAGAGTAAGGGGATTTGCTAATACGAGGCACTGATCTGTTGCCGGTGTCAGGAGGCAGGGATTGCGGTGCACCGGTGGAACTGAAGCCAGTTTTCAAAAGCGGATCACGTGATTCGAGTGGGTTTAAGTCAAAAGTAAACCGTAGGTTTCTTGGATTTGTATTCTCCTCCTGTATTTGCTTTGAGAATACCGCTTGAGGAGACGGAGAGCTCAATGCTGGAGATGCTTGTGTGCTCTTAGGTGGACTTGTTTCCCTTAGGTATTTGTAGATGCTTGGAGTGCAAACTCTTCTGGGCTTGAACTCAGATGGTGTTGAAGGACTTGGTTGATCTAATAGACTTTGACTTGACTCCTCTAACCTCTTTAAATAGACCGACCATAAGTGAGATGGGCTTGTCCCTTCTACAGAAGAATTTTTTCGGGGGGAAATTGTAAGACTCTCTGTAAATGTTCTCGTTCTTACAGAGTTCACTGGGCTTGATGAGGGCTTACTCAAACTGCTTGAATTCTGAATGTTTTGGTCAGTAGGAGTCGAGGATGCAGAGGATAAATTGACAGAAAGACTGTTGGCGATTGAATGGGTTCTTCTGGAGCTAGTGGTGACATTCATGGTGCTGGCCTTGTTTGATTCGACCATATTGTTTATACTGTTAGACTGCACAGAAGTGCTTGGAGAAAGATCTGCGCTTGCCATTGATGTCTTGTTGATCTGTCTCTTAAGTATACTACCAGAACTCATGTCTGAGGAAATGTGTGGGAAAACAAACCTACTATTTGCATTTTCATTTGGAGAAATCCAAGTAGATCTTTCTCGGGTATTCAAATCCTGTGAATTTTTATTGTCAGAGATTCTCCAGTCATTTGGTCCATAATCCTGAACAGATCTAAGAGAATCTGGTGGGCCAAATTTCGTTAAATGGTTTGAAAATGAACTCTCGCTAGTTTCATCATTTGTAGCCGGAGGATTTCTGTTAATCCTGTCAAAATCCCCCGTAATTACATAGCGCTGATTCTTTGGGAAGTCCGTATCTTTCCATTCTGAGGAGGATGGTTTAGGTTTATGAATATTTGAGAGATGTTCAGTTGATGCAAAAAAGGTTTTTCTGGCAACTGTCTCTTTGGCCAGATTTGGGGAAGCCAGGTTGGGTTGTGGTTGGGATACCCTCAGTATGCTTTTACTAGGTAAATTTAGAGAGCTGATGGATGCAGATAACTGTTTTTGCATTTGAAAGGACTCAGAACTTGGTTTTCTTGAGTTTAACCTCCTAGAAGACAAAAGCAAGGTGCTCGTTGTTGGTCTGGACCTTAGTGAAGAAAAGGACCTGCCTTGTTCTTCCAGTCTTGATGTCCTTCTGTAATCAGTGCGTTGAAGGGACATGGTGGACATTGGCCGCTCACCAATGTCCACTGAAGCATACATAGGGTTAACACCAAATTCGGTTGTTTGGTTTCTTGCATGCCTGTCTGTTCTTGAAGAACTGGTTTTTGAAAGTTGTTTCTTCGATTCTGAGACATGTGAGAAGCTTTCATTTTGCCACCCAACAGAGCTTCTGCTTGTTTCTGCTGATCGGCTGAACCTGTTACTTAAGTCATTGACAGGATCGCCCTGTGCCTGTATCTGCTGGAGGGGTACCCGTGGTTGCTGTTCATTCTGACTCACAGCAGACAGGTTCGTATTTGATTCAACATCTGATCCGACATCACTAAAGCCTCGCTTGTGTCTCCTAAGACGCCCAGTCCATTGAGGAGCCAAAACAGAGAATAAGGTAGATGTAAACATTGCTGCTGTGCAACTGACAGAATCTGATTTCAGATTATCGCAGCAATGGGAATCAGGAAATGAGGGCAGTGATAAGGTTTGGTTTATTGCTGTAGACAAACATGCACTGATCTGGCAGTCAGAGTTGGTCTTTGAACCAGTATCCTCTATAAAAGGGATTAGATTACTGTGTGAAAGCTTTCCTTCCACATTCTTTCCTGGAGGGTCATTACCTCCTGATTGCCCCTCCACAGTTTCTTTCTTTGCGACTCGTAGGTCTGTCAAACTCTCACCACTTGAAGGCCGTCCCCGTGTGCAGTTCTTTGCAGGCTGACCTGGATCACGAATGACTAAGCGGTGCTGTATTCCATCCGAGGATCTATGACTGGATGTGTCATGCTCAACATGGCCTCCGCATGAATAGATTGCATCATCAGTATGGGATTTCGAGGCATTCTCATCTTCACCAGATAAAGTGTCGATTAGGAAATCCTTTTTGTCAAACTGTTGTAAGAAAAAGCAGGAAATATAAGGTGTCTTAAGCATAACATAGCAATAAATGAAGCTGTATGTGATTTCGTTTCAAAAACATTTTAAGAGTGAACGCCTACCTGTGGACCTTGTTCATCGGCTTCCTTTGTTCCTGCATCAGATTTGGACTGCCTGTATAGAAGATAATAATTTATTACTTATGACGTTTGCCAGTACACATTGATCTCCTAAATTATTGACTCCCTTTAATGATCAGTAGGTTTTGACGGTTGTTAAAACTACTTACCTTTGGCCAAAAATGTACCTTAAATAATGGTTCAAAAATAATTTGATAATTTGGTGGCTAATTAATGCTTAATGTTGTTTTGTAAAGACTGACCGCCTAAAAATCCCATACTAGCAGCATGAACTCTACCAGGTGGTTAAAATCACAGTTTGTTAGGCTCTTGAAATCTGATTGGACAAAAATCTAACATCCACCTACACGTACTGGAAGCAGTGCAGCGAGAGAAACACTACGAAATGAAGAGAATAAACTGTTGGAAATAAATTTATACAATTTAATAGAACAAATATTAGAATTTAGGTTGTAAATGTAGGCCAGTGGTTCTGATAGTGTTTAGAACAGCAGAGAACCACTGACTGACCCGGACTGAACACCACTGGAATATACTACACAAGATTTTTGCTGTATATCTAACATTTTTTGGAGCTTTTGGTAATAAACTTTGCACTGCATTAATTTTTTTTATTAATATTTTACCATTTAAACATGAGGGTTGTTTTTATCTTTTTATTGGATGTCTTCAATTGGCTTGATGTTATAAAGTAACTCTTCATTTTGTCCTGGATTTTTTAAAGAAATTTTTACACTCCATTCTTTAATGTGTTTTTGTAGATCTGTAAATGTTCATACTGGACAGGTTTTGAAAGTAGCAGGCAAAAATTAAAATCGGATTGTTGTATTGTATAAAAAGGAGACAGGATATGAATAAACAGTGTTTTTGAGGAGCATTGATTGTATGGGTGCTTCTCTCTCTGTCTGGTTAAAAAAAGAATAGGATCCGTGCAAATAGGTTGATTTTTAACACTTTCTTGAACTTTTTGCCTGGGGTAAAAAAAAAAAGCCTATAAAATACAGCACTGCTGCATAGTTTCACATGCATTGCTCAGTCAGAACTCTGCAGAGTTCTCAGCAGAGTCTGTCATACCTCTCCAAATCTCCGCTGTAGCAGAGTTCTCAAGCTGTGCTCATACCGCCAAATGGGCCAAACAAGACGAGCCACATTCCGCTCTTACTTATGCCGACTAAGTATTATAGAAATAAACAGTCTGTACACAACTGACAAGCAGGGAGGGGTCCGGATTAAACTTTTGTCTGAGCAACCGATCGCACACACACACACACACACACACACACATACTCGCACGCAACATTTTGTTGTTGCCCTGGTCCTTGCTCGGCATGCTCGGACGCTCGGTCGTGGCTTTGTGGATTCGACTAAGTAAACATTTCTCATTTCACTTTCCCATTTTAATAATGAGTTTTAACATGTTGGTAAAAAAATGCTGCCACACCCTTTTACCTCACCGTGATATTGCAAGAGGTGCCAAAACAGCTCTCTTAAGACCCAACCTGACTCTTCTATATAAGGTGCGATTCAGCATACGTCTACCGAGAGCTCTAAAAAGCACCTCGGACTGCGACGTAAGTTCTGGGATTGACATATTAAACACATCAATAGTCAGTAAGCACGAAATAAACTGCATTGTCTTGCAACATTTGCCAAAAGGGCGCGGTCCACATGCTGTTAAAAGCTATACCGGGTGTGGCTTTGGCTCCAGAGTTAATCATTATTATGGCTGCACTGTAAGATATGAAATCTTTTATGATGGTATGGGATGAAGTTGAAAAGGTTAAAAGAGAAAGTTATTTGGA
>VCAZ01000024.1:2995781-3038281 GCA_005784505.1 Bagarius yarrelli
ATATGACCAGTTATTTCCTTATTTCCAGTTTTATTTTCAACGCTGCCTTTTTAATTCACACCTTATAAACGTGTCTTTGTGCTTATTTATTTTCTTGTTTATTTATTTATTTATTTTTTTATTAAATGCAGCAAATAAATCTAATCATTTGATCTTACAAGCTGTTTGCGGAGATTCAACCCTGTTTTTAGATCGAATCTGGCAACCCAGTATATCCAGACAGACTTTTCCTGAAACAATTCCACAAAAAAAGAAAGTGTCGTGTTTCACAGCAAAAAAAGTTTTTTATTAATGTAAAATCATCAAAGACTGATTTTATACTTAGTTACTGTCTTAGTTTCCATGGCAACGTAACACTTTTTAGACGGTTACTATGTTAATGTAGCTGATAAATAAACAAGGAAAAAGGAAAAAAAGGAATCACTTCTAAACGATTTCTCCACGACTAATTCCTGCGATCCGGTGCTGTAAAACGATCGTACCGGAATCGTAGGCTCGCGGTTAGGACCCAACAGCATGTCGGTGAAGTGCACCATCAGCTCGCATTGCCATAACGTGGATTAAACTCACTGTGATTCCTCGGTGTGTGTTGATGAGTTTCCTGCAGTCGCAGTCCGTCGCTCGGCAGTCGCAGTCCGTCGCTCGGCAGTCGCAGTTCGTCGCTCGGTGTCCGTTTTGCTCTGAAAACAGTTTGACTTCACATCCGTAAAAACTCTTGACATTCTAACCGAACCCTAGTTTGGTTTCCTCCCGTTTACGAGTCTCGGTAGTGTCGCGAATCGGTTACTGTGATTCGATTCTTTTAAGTGAGTCGACTCGCAGCAGGAACCAGAGGTGATTCGTTTTTTTTTTTTTTTTTCATTTACAGCATTTGGCAGACGTCCTTATTCAAAGCGACCTACATTATTCTCTGTTATACAACCGAGCAGTTGGGGGTTAAGGGCCTTGCTCAGGGGCCCGGCAGTGGTAACTTGGTGGTGGTGTGAATTCTACCCTTTTTACTATAATAAATTGATCCTTTTTGTAAGCGCATTTACTTTTCTGGTATCTGCAGAGCAGAAACCAACTGAGCAGAAGGGCCTGACTCAGGGCCCCAGCAGTGGCACACTGATAGTAGTGCTGGGAATTGAACCCACAATCTTTCAATTAACCACTGAGCTACCACTTCCCTGACATTTACATTCACAGCATTCCATAGACGCCCTTATCCAGAGCAACATAAATTTAATTCATTTATACAACTAAGCAATTGGGAGTTAAGGGCCTTGCTCAGGGGCCCAGCAGTGGTAACATCGGTGGTGCTGGGAATTAAACCCTGATCTTCCAATAAGCAGTCCAACACTTCAACCACTGCGCTACCACTTGCAGCCATTTCCTTTTCTAATATCTCAATCAGGACAATAATTATTTTTTCATCCATTATAAATCCAACTGAGCAGAAGGGCCTGACTCAGGGGCCCAGCAGCGGCACATTGATAGTACTGCTTAGAATTGAACCCACAATCTTCCAATTATCTACTGAGCTACCACAATCCAAAAACTGACCCAAGCTGTTTTTGTGAAATATATATATATATAGTAATAAAACATTAATAATTAACATGATGTAGAATCGATTTTAAAGGTAAATACTGTCATTGCCAGGCTCTTATTATACTTCTTTAGAAATGAAAAACAGCTGTTGTTACACAATACACTTCACATGCAGGATCCAGCTGCTGTCATTACATCAGTGGTACATATATAATATAATATAATATAATATAATATAATAAATATAATATAATATAATATATTATTTCTGACATTTCTATAAACCCCACCCCACTGGAAAATTTGAAAAAAATGTGTAATATCAGCATAAGTATAATAATATAATTATCAGACTGAATGTTTTTTTTCTGGTCTTATTTTTACTATTAACAAAGAAATTCTCTTTGATGTATAAATGAAAAACATGTAGTTGGAATTTAAAGTATAGATAAGTGTAGGAATTATGGCAAAAAAATGGCAATGAGCGAATCAAAAGAAAGAAAAACACATACTAGAGTTTAGAAGTGACAAAACAAGAACTTCTGCTGAACGAATCTTAACGAGTCGATTCGTTTAATCACAATAGTTCACAGTTGAATTGTTATTAGTTTGCTATAATTAATCTTTTATTAAGAAAAGAAATTATGGAAAAAGTGAAAATAAGCAAATCAGAAATAATAAAATAAAAACACATACTAGGAGAAATTCTTCTGAAGGAATCTAAACGAGTCGATTCGTTTAAGCACAATAATTCACAGTGCAATGATATTTGTTTGCTACTTTTCAGATTCCACCCACTGGAAGAGAACTAAACTAAATCTTATTGATTACTCTGATTCTGATAGTAATTTTAGTAGTAGGAATAATTAGACAACACTAAAGGGACAAATGAAAAAAAAATGAACAAAATGAAAGGAAAAGTGTGTTATTGGCAAAATGAAGCCGTGACGTACTGATGTACTGGTATGAGGGTGGATACACTTCATCAGAATTTAGGTTCGGTTTCAGTAGTATGAGAGTATTTAGTCAGTTGAAAGACATTAGGCTAATAAACACCCACAGATCAACGGCCAAACCAATCGGATTAATAGTTTAGGAGGGTTGAAAGCAGAGGAAGGATTGAATCATTCACTGTTTTTCACTGATTTTATTAGTGCAGTGTGACTCATGTACAATAGATGGGGCTGTTACTTTCTCCTGCTTCTGCGATCCGATCTGATTTGACAGGTTTTCATGGATTTCTCACAGCTCTGAAGATCTCCAGATCGTTCCTCTGTCAATGTTCATTGTAAATATCTCTAAATCAGTGATTTCAATCCCAGTTATGAAACACTCCCACACAGCACAGTTAAGTGTTTAGAGTATAATAGATAAACACTCCTGAATGATCTCAGCAGATAATTACTAATCATTTATTTCTGTGAATCACGTCTGGGAAATCTTGAATTGCTGCCCAAACCCTGAAAAAAAAGTTTTTGCCCATGAAATTTCTTTCAATGCAGACATGTTTAACCACTTCCTCAATGTCTGTCTAGGGTTCTAAGAATAAAACGCTTTTTTCTTTATTCTAAATACAGTCAAGCAAAGTTTAAATTCTTTATTAAGCGTAATATCGAGGAAATAATTATACGTTTACTTATTTAATGTATAAAAGACTAAACTCTAAACCTCGTGCTTTAAAGTTGTTGTAATGTTAAACTCAGAGTAATCGGTTTCCATTCGTCTTTGTGTGTCAAGTTTTTTGAGCCTAGTGAGAAAATATGTATGTAACTTAACACACACACACACACACACACATACACACACAAACACACACAGAGGCAAGAGGGAAATAAAAATGGCACTTTATTTTGTCAGAAGGAACGATTACTTATTACTTTCTAACATTTTTAAGACCAAAACAGGTTTAAGCATAAATACGGGTATATAAAAAACACAAAGAGACCACATGTCCCCTACTGGGAGGCCACACCTCTTATACTGAGTCTGAGACTGAAAGGCCACACCTCCTTTCATAGCCCTAAGACCTAGAGGCCACACCTCCAATACAAGACCTGACACACAAAGGCCACACCTCCTATCCAGGACCTGACACACAAAGGCCACACCTCCTATCCAGGACCTGATATAAAGAGGCCACACCTCCTATACAGGACCTGGCATGAAGAGGCCACACCTCCAATTCAGGACCTGACATAAAGAGGCCACACCTCCTATACAGGACCTGGCACAAAGAGGCCACACCTCATATACAGGACCTGACATAAAGAGGACACACTTGCTATATAGGACCTGACACACAAAGGCCACACCTCCTTCATAGGATCTGACATAAAGATGCCACACCTCCTTTATAGGATCTGTCATAAAGAGGCCACACCTTCTTTACTGGAGCTGATACGAAAAGGCCACACCGCCTATACAGGACCTGCTTTCTATATAGGACCTGACACACAAAGGCCACACCTCCTTTATAGGATCTGTCATAAAGAGGCCACACCTTCTTTACTGGAGCTGATACGAAAAGGCCACATCTCTTTTACAGGATCTGAGACTAAGAAGCCACACCTCCTTTACTGACACACAAAGACCACACCTACTTCACTAGGCTAAAGTTCAGAGGTCACACCTCCTTTACTGGGAAAAAATAAAACTCAGAGGCAAATAAAGCTTTGATGAAAATCTCCACCTGACCTCGTTGCATTTTTCTCACTTTTAAACATCTGCTGTCTGATACGTTTAACACACACTGAGTGCGGCAGCGGCTGTAGGAATTGGATCACAAAACAGCTTTCATATTTCATAAGTTGTTTGTGTTACATAAATTCCAGCCAATCACTAGAAAATACATTATCCCCAGTGGATAGCAGGGCAAAGCCAATTCATAACCGAGAATCGATTTCCTTAAAGAGCCGTCATGCCGAGGCGCACCATTCCGAGCACGTAATGTAGCGGTTAGCGTAATTGAGTTTTTAATCGTCTCTAGAAAAAAAAGGAATCACGAGACCTGATCAGCAAATTTGTCAGCGTTTCATTTATCAAACACGCAACATAAAAGCGTGTCACGCTGAACATTCCGTCTGATGAGCTTTAACGAGAGAATTATAACATCAGTCAAGTCAATAACGCTGAAATAAATACCGAAGTGTACAGATCAGTCAAATGAGAATCATAACATATAAATACAAATTAAAACTTAAAGTTAAAATGAATTAATAACGACGGCGTTTAACGGCGATGATCAGTTCTGCTCGTGGCAAGCAGCCAGACGCAGAGAGGACACTGGAGCGAGTTAATGATGTCATGTTAAATCACTCATCGCATTGCATCACCACATGCGGTTGTAACCTACTTCAGATGTTTGCAGGAGGAATAGATCCCATTATAGTTTTAGTACCTTTCAACTGCAGGTCGATGCTGTTATTTATAACTGTGTGTATGGAAAAATAAAAACGAACATAGTAAAATAATGGCCACAATCGATAGGAAGACATTTTCTTATAGCTGTATGTGTATAAACACACCAATAACAGCATGTAGTTCTGATGGAGTTCATTAAACCCAACAAACAGCGTCATTAATTAATGAGACAGATATTTAATTACCTGCCCACAGCCTGTCCATCTGTGTGAAGGCCAGAAGTGGGAATCCAGAAGCCGGTGACTCAGCGGTTAACTGAGACAGTATTGACTGCCGGGTAATTATGCTTAAGTGGTAACTGGCAGGGGTAAACGGCAGTAACAGATCTTCTGTTTTGAGAAGAGGCATTCTTAAAATCAATAAGAGTCCATTTGTGGAAATAAAGCAATTTGGGTGGAAATACGTCTGGTTTTAGGCTCCAAAGGTTTCGCCGGAGCAGGGCAGACGCTGCAGTTTGTAGGAAAACTGGGGTAATTAAAACTCAACCTAAAGATTATAGTAAAAAGTGTATTTTTCTGCAGTGTATACATACGTACAGCCTGATGCTCATCCATTTCCTCCTTTTTCCAGAGAATTCCGTCCAAAAAAAACAGATACACAAAGATTAATATTTATAATGGAGGAAATGAAAGAATATCTAAAGGTTCTTCTATTTTTTTAATACTTTTACATGCAAAATCTCTGAAACCGTCTTTCTTACCTGAAAAGGTCAAAGGTTGACGTAGGCACTACATCAGGAGGAAGGCACCCATAGACATTTCTTTCTTTTATGTTAGACACATCAGACGGGTCTGAACTGTCACAGCAGGACATTACAGTCAATCCTGTATAAGTAATCGCTCGTGTGTGTGTGTGTGTGTGTGTGTGATTGTATCTAATTAATTTCAAATATAATTAGCAATAGTAATGCCTTTAGCTTTGATCAAAAAGATAATAATTATAATAATAATGAAAAGAAGAAGAAAAAGAAGAAAGAGAAGAAGAAATAATTCCTAATTAATTGTTAATTAATTCTTCGGGGTTGGAAAAGGGTGGATGACGATAAAAAGGGCAAATAATAATAGTAAAAATAAAATATATGAATTATTTACAAAAAATATGTAAGTTTGTCCCCAGACCATGTCATGTCACAGAGGGAGGGTCAGAAGCTCACCATAAGCCCCACCCCCACACCAAAACCCCCCACCCGACCCGACACACACACACACACACACACACACACACACACATCCGTTTACATTGTAATTTATAGTATTTGTCAGACATCTTTATCCAAAGAGACTTACATTATTTTATTTATACAGCTAAGCAAATTGGGGGTTACGGGGCCTTGCTCAGGGGCCCGACAGTGGCAGCCTGTAATTTATTTATTAATTATATATTTACTTTATGTATTTGCTGGTTAATAATTGATTTTTCCCGAAAGTCAGGGACGCTGTCCACCCACAGTGCAAAACAAAACACACACACACACCTACGAGACTCAACCCCGTGTGCAGACGCAGCATCAGTGCCTTAACGTTTCCTGTATCTGTAAGGGCTTTCAGTGAACTGCCCTTTTTCTGACCAGCAGTCTCATTCTCAGCTGCCACTTTTCGATGATTACCCAACATTTCCGCGTTCGTCTGCTGGTGCTCGCTGCCAGATCTCTTCAATATCCTTCCTGATGGCTGTTCCTGCAATAACGCACTGCCCCACAATCTCTTCTGGTCCCTATCGAACTGCCTGGAGGCAGAATAATGGGGTTTACCAGAGATAAGGAAGAGATCGATTCCCAACAGCAAATGAAGTAATAGCAGTTTTGTGTCTATGAATAATTCGGCTCGGGTTTAACGGCACGGTTAGATTAGATTAATCCCAGCATGAACCTGGTGTGACAACAGAATCACTTCTAAAGTTAGTTTATTGGTTAGAAAGCAAAAGGTAACAATATAAATCGTGCGGTGGATAAAAAACTCAGGAACATTTAAGGGTTTTTTTAAAGAGGAGGTCTGGAGTTTAATCCACCATCTCAGTTCATCCCAAAACGTAGGATTGAGTCAGGAGTCAGGGCTGTATGATCTTTCTATCCAATCAGAACACACCATGGATCCGAAATGGTAAAATTACATGAGGCAGGTAACACTTCCACAAATAAATCAGGAAAAATAGTCAAATATGAGCTATTACTACTGCCTGGAATCTCTAAAGACCCGTACCATGGACACGTCCACTCCCATGTGTGTGTCGGTGAGACGACATGCTATAGTCGAAAACAGCGGAATTTTTTAGTCCTTTTAAGTAAAATTGCACTTGTTTAACATCGTCTAACTTTAAATCTTAAGTTATTTTTTTCATTTTTAAAAAAAGTTCATTTTTTAAGGGTAACATAAAGCTGAGGAAAAAAACCCTCTCCATTCTCTCTCTTTTTCTCCCACTCTCCCTCTCGCGTTCTCTCTCTCTCTCTCTCTCTCTCTCTCTCTCTCTCTCTCTCTCTCTCTCTCTCTCTGTCTCTCTCTTCCACTCTCCCTCCTCCCTCTCTTATTCTCTCTCTCTCTCTCTAACAACCCCCTCTACCCCCCCTCCCGCTCTCTCTTACTTTCTTCTTTCTCTCTCTCTTCTCTCTCTCTCTTCCACTCTCTCTCTCTCTCTCTCTCCCGCTTCTCTCTACTCCCCTTTTCCCCTCTCTCTTACTTCTCTTTCTCTCTCTCTCTCTTCTCTCTCTCTCCTCTCTCTCTCTCTCTCCTCCCTCTACCTCCCCCCGTCCTCTCTCTATTCTCTTACTCTTCTCTCTATCTTCTCTCTCTCTCTTCCTCTCTTCCTCTCCCCCTCTCTACTCTCTCTCTCTCTCTCTCTCTCTCTCTCTCCCACTCTCCCTCCCGCTCCTCTCTCTCTCTCTCTCTCTTTTTCACTCTCTCTCTCTCTCTCTCTCTCTCTCTCTCTCTCTCTCTCTCTCTCTTATGCTTCTCCGCTCTCTCTCTTCTCTCTCTCTCTCTCTCTCTTACTCCTACTCTCTACCTCCGCACTCTCTCTCTCGCCTCTCCTCTCTCTCCCGCACTCTCTCTTCTCTCTTCTTCTCTTCTCCCTCTCTCTCTCTCTTCTCCATCTCTCTCTCTCTCATCGCCTCTCTCCACCCCCTCTTATCTCTTCTTCCCTCCATCTCTCGCACCCCCGCAATCTCTTACTCTTTTTTCTCTCTCTCTCTCTCTCTTTCTCTCTCTCTCTCACTCTCTCTCTCTCTCTCTCAGCAGCATTGCGCACTTCAGAGGTCTTGATGAAAGATCAAAAGCGACAGCCGGAGCGCCGCTGATCGCCGGTGTGACGAATAAAGCGCGCGTGTCGCGTCGGTGCTCTGACTTTGAAGCGGACCGTTAAACTGAGAAGATGCGCATGGACTCCAAGGCGCTCGGGGTTCTTTACGGTTTGACGGTTTGGGTCGCGAGCTGCCGCGGTGCCCGAGTGGTGAGCGGTGAGTTTATATTATTATCTTTATTATAATATTTAAATAATCCAACTAAAATAAAAACTTCTGTCCATAAAATCATTTTTATTCATACAGAAACATTTTAAACTAATGATCACCACCAGATCAGTGCAGCGAGTCAATGAGTGAGATTCACCAGAAACTTCTGCAGCTTTGACATTCAAATAAAAAAAAGCATTACAATTAAAATGAAAATACTTTTATTGCAGATTGTTGAACTCAATCACAAATAAAGTTTTTATGTATTTTTATAATTTTTATTTGAGGAATAAAACTTTTAGTCTCTTTTATTTATAAACTTATAACCAGACAGAATTAACATTTTTATATTATTACATTAACTACAAAATGAAATCTAAAAGATCAGCACAGAGTTAGTACCATCCATCCATCCATATCTATCTATCTATCTATCTATCTATCTATCTATCTATCTATCTATCTATCTATCTATCTATCTATCTATCTATCTGTTCTATCTATCTATCTATCTATCTATCTATCTATCTATCTGTTCATCCGTCTATCTATCTATCTATCTATCTATCTATCTATCTATCTATCTATCTATCTATCTATCTATCTATCTATCTATCTATCTATCTATCTATCTATCTATCTATCCATCTAGTTCATCATCAGTCCATCTATCTGTTCATCCGTCCATCTATCTATCTATCTATCTCTTTCTGTTCATCCGTCTATCTATCTATCTTTCCATCTATCCATCTATCTATCTATCTTTCTATCTATCTATCTGTTCATCTATCTATCTATCTATCTATCTATCTATCTATCTATCTATCTATCTATCTATCTATCTATCTATCTATCTATCTATCTATCTATCTATCTATCTAAAATGTCCTCTGTATTAATAGTCCCTGGCTAATAAAATGTTTGTACAATAACGGTTTTATTTAATTATTTAATTATTGGTTTTTAAGGTTTATTTTGTTTACTAACCGCACTGATTTGATTGAAAACAATCTCTCTAACGGCGCTGAATTAATGACAGCGAGTGGTGGTGGTGGTGGTGGTGGTGGTGTGGGGTTTGAATAATCTTCTGCTGTGAATCCATTAGGCTGAGTTTGTGGACCGGACCTGTGGGCGTTTGAGAGTAAAGGATTAATGCAAGTCCAGAACAATGCAGGAATAAAGCATGCGGTCGAGTCTGATTTATCGAGGGTGAGAGAGTGATTTGGACTGAGATGGAGAGAGAGAGTGAAAGAAGGAGTATTTAATGTGAGAGGAAAAATGTTACTGAGTCTACATTTTGTCCAGGTATCATAGCTTCAGTGCAGCACTTCTGCTTTTAAACTGATGATAATGCAGATCCGGAGCAGGCAATTATTTAAAGTACCCCCTGGGCAGTGAGCTAATGATGGGATTGGACTTTTAGGAGTGGACTGTAAAGATTAATCACTGTTATCTTTCTCTTCTATGAACACACTACAGTCCTCAGCAGTTTACAGGATGGGTTAGGATTTCAACCCATTGTGGCCTCTACAGGATTTCAGTAGGTTTCTTTTACAGCCCATATTTGTACATTTGTACATACTGAGAACCGCTTCAAGGGGCAGAACGGTGGCTTAGTGTTTAGCACTGTTGCCTCACAGCAAGAAGGTCCTGGGTTCGATTTCCCTGCAGGGGTCTTTCTGTGTGGAGTTTGTATGTTCTCCCTTGTGTGTGTTTACTCCGGGTTCTCCGGTTTCCTCCAACCGTCCAAAAACACTGTATGTTAGATTGATTGGTGATTCTAAATTGCCCATAGGAGTGAGAGTGTGAGTGTGTGTGGGGCTCCGTGATGGACTGGCGACCTGTCCAGGGTGTACCCCTCCTGCCTATTGCCCTTTCAGAGATGGCGCGGATAGACTCCAGCAGATCCCCATGACCCCAAATTAGGGAATTAGCGGGTATAAAAGATGAATGAATGAATCAGAATCAGTTAGCTTTTCATTTCACCTTTTCTAGGTCAGACTGTGTGCCATGGCGGCCCTGAGAAGCTGTGCTATAAAATCGCTTACTTCAGTGACGTGTCGAGCCGCGTGGCCTTCTGGGAAGCTCAGCAGGTGTGTGAGGTGGACGGCGGCTCTCTCCTGAGCGTGGAGAACATCACCGAACAGCAGTACATCGAACAACTTCTGCAGAATCTCAGCAGGACCAGTTCAGGTTCCGGAATCTCAGATGGAGATTTCTGGATCGGCCTGACTCGCGTAGACCCCGGAAGTCCCGGGGAATCGGCGAGCTACACTTCCTGTCCGGATCTGTACAGATGGACGGATGGAAGCGTGGCTCAGTTCAGGTGTGTGGATTAGATGTTCTCCGCCGACGGTTGTGTCTGTGTTGAGATGAAAACGTTGTGTGTGACTCCTCATCGTGTTGTTGGTATGATAGGAACTGGTACTTCGACGAGCCGTCCTGTGGAGGGGAGGCGTGTGTGGTGATGTACCATCAACCCACCGCTCAGGCTGGTTTAGGAGGTCCGTACCTTTATCAGTGGAACGACGACAGGTGCAACATGAAGCACAATTTCATCTGCAAATATGAGCCAGGTACAGCAAAACAGGAAGAACAACCACACACCATGAGCAACATATCAGAACACGGCAACCGTTTCCATGGCAACATCTTTCTGTTTCAACGTATCAATGAATACATTAATAAATAAATATTCGTTAACCTCGAGTTTACGTTGGCAGATCTTTCACCGGCCCATGAAGAGGAGACGAAAACTCCAGATGTTTATGAGGACACAAGCCTTTATGTCACAGTGGCAGGACAATCAAGTAATAACACTCGTGAGCGGTTTGATCGTTAAACGGGCGGGATTTGGATATTTACCTGCGAATCTGTTCCTTTTCCGTAGGCATGCTGCTGATTTACGTGATCATCCCCACCATTCCTCTGCTCCTGCTCATCCTGGTGGCATCAGGAACCTGCTGCTTCCAGACGCTGAGCAGGTGATTAAGAATAACCTCCTCACATTACATTACACGCAGCACAGACTCACTGTAATTACACTGGCGAAGCCTTCTCCGAATACAGCAGCACATCGGGCGATTAGCGAATCCCGTGTTCTTCGGTTGCGGCCTCACTGTTGAATAACAGACACGATTCATTCATTCATTCTGTTTTACACTTTCAGTAGACTCGATATCATGTTGATATAAATTCACTTTATTCATTTATCACATGTGATTTCCGAAATACTTCACAAATCTTTTTTTTTTATTTGATTTTTAGATGATTCATTTATCTACATGTGATTTACACATGAATCATTGACCTAAGCCTGTGATTTTTAGATGAGTCGTTTGTTTGGCACATAGTTCCGAAATGTTTCATTTGTCCACATGTGATTTCTACATGAATCATTCAATTATACATGTGATTTTAGCCGTATGACTCCCAAATGATTCTACATTCACATGTGATTTCTACGTGATTTATTAAACCATACATGTGATTTCTAGACGTCATTTGACTTGATTTCTAAATGATTCGTTTGTCCACGTGATTTGAACACGAATCGTTTCGTTTACATTATACATGTGATTTCTAGAAGAATCATTTGTTCTGCCCATGTTATTTTTAAAATGATTCATTTGTCCTCATGTGATGTCTACATCAATCATTCATTTATACATGTGATTTCTAGTCCAGTCATTTGATTTTTTTTTCATGTGATTTCTAAATTCATCATTCATTTGCAGATGATTTTAACATAATTTATTTATTTTTACATGCGACAAATCTTCGCTCATGGTTTTGTTTTAATCCACATGATGTCCTGTGTACAAATTTGCTAGCCTGTTTGGAGAATTGAACCAGAGTCGACTCCAGAATCAAACAAACAAATCATTTTCTCTATTTTCCAACAGTGTAAAAACTATGGAGCCCTTTTTTACCCCAAAAGCCCCATGCTTGGCAAGACATCCGAGGTTTTTTTTCCAGGTTATGTCATTTATTATATTTATTAACCCTTTCCTACCACCCAGCGATGTGTTTTCAACAGATTTCCTGTCACTCAGAGACACCAGACTTTCCCCTTAGCAGTAAATGGTTTTCTGGAGTGTGTTCAACTCCTCGGGGGTAGAAACACCCTCAGCGCTCCAGCAGTTCAGAGGCGTCTGTTTTTACAATCTCTGTCACTCTAAACTGACAGCTGGATTAATTACGGGAATTAATGTAAAACTCGCGTATTAATTCTTAGATCTGAAGCGTACAAATGTTAACAAACGCCTATAAAAAATGAGTTTACAGTTATTATGTAATTAAGGTGTAATTAAAAGCCTTAACTATTAAATAATTAATTTATTATATATAAATATATATATATTCTTTCTCTTTTATCTACGTTAAACAGGAAACCCCGGACGAAAACCAGCGTGACCCACTCGACCCTCTGGATCTCCAAGACGCCAAAATCAGACAGCGCGATGGAAGTGTGAAAGAAACTGCGCATCGTCGTCTCCGGCTTACACAAACGCTACATCGTTGATATACTCGTGCGTAATCTTCTGAGTGTTAACTATCTGATCCACGCTTGACAATTATTTCATTAATCCAGGTTTCCTCTTCATCCACTGAGCCGAATCCGTAATCACGCCTGCGTTCCTGCGCATCCTCTTTCTCTCTCATCCCGCTCTCCGTTTCCTTCCCTCCCTCCTGGAGAGAAACATCACCGAGCGATCTCATCTGCAGACGGAAATCTTCAGCTAATTGCTAGCAAACACGTCGAGCGATTAAATTACCGTAATTAAGACGGGTGATTAGTTTATAGTGGCAACTTCCAAGACGCCCGAATAGAAAAGACTAAAACTAATTCTAAAGATTTTAGTTTTTTTATTTTAAATTCCCAGGGAATAAATACCAAGTCAGATCTCACTTAAATACAACTATGGCCCCTAGGGGCCCGGATATGACCTCACCCTTAGATTTGGACCGCCCCTCTAAACAATGCCAGAGACATGTTGTAAAATTGTCAAATTTAAATCGATGTTTTTCTCGTTTCATATCTGTGAAAATTCACACAAACAACAAAATGATCAAACGATTAAACAGGAAAGAGAAAAATCGTTCAAGAATGCAGGAAATTTCACATCTGTTTGTCTCATCTATCATCTTTAAATATTCTTAAAAATATCTCTTAAAAATAAGAATTTCTAAGACAGAAATCCGCAAATCTCCATAAATGATCTGGGAGAAGTTTTCTTACCGCAAATGAAATGCTAAAACTGGAGACTCCTTTCTTAAAGTCTAGGTCATGTGACTGTACCTAAGATATAACATACCTAAGTGGCACTTCATTATAGATACTTAAAAACACTACAAAAACATACCAACAGACTGTAAAAGGGGTTCATAAAACTGATCTGGGGAACAGCCAGGTGGGCGTGGCATAATATGCTAATGAGCACATGCTCGTCGTGCCACTGAGGAACAATCACAGTTCAGAATTGTAAGTCTGCTTGTTCGCTTCTTCACACCGCTAATGTTTACTAGCATAGCTTTCATCAAAAAGTCCAAAAAAGATTCAAGCAGGATTGTCTAGCTTAGGCTCCACCCACTTTGCATCCAAAAAGGAGAGTAATGATGACAGGCTTCATATAGACGTAATGAGTCATCAGTCATCTGCGCTTCGTACATGCGGTAAACAGTGTAAGTCGCATCAGATGACACTTTTTTGTTCCCCGGGGCTTTAAAAGAGACGCCACGGCGTTAGAACAAGTTCAGTATCGTTATTATTTCCCTTATAGCAAAGAGTAACAGCAGCGTAGCGTCTCGAAGGGACAGTCAGGGACAGAAAACCTGGATATTTTTCTATCATGTGACAATCTGTAAAATCTCACAAAGTGTGTGATGTGCCAAGTGGATCAGATTCATCGTCTATACAGTGAAGTGTGTGATACGAACAGAAACAAGTCAGCTAGTACAGTACAGTACAATCTTCTGTGAGTGTGTGTGTGTGTGTGTGTGTGTGTGTGTGTGTGTCTGTGATTTAGAGGATCTGTTTTCATGTATATTTTTGGGAAAGTCAATAAAATGAATGTTCAATAAAGTTATGAATGAAAATATTGAAGTGTGGATTTTATTTAGAGTTGAATATCCTATCAAAAATAATCCGAAACGATATACAGTGTGAATATATATATATATACACACTATACAAAAATATATAGAAAATAAACAAAAAAGTCGGGAGATTTGTATAAATAAATCAGATTCTAAGGTGATATAGGGCACTTTATTTATTTACTCATTTGTATTTATCTATTTTATTATATAGAGAGAGGGGATATATATATATATAAAGCTTTTACGTTCTTAAAATAATATTTCAAGAACATTCTTATAACATTATTAATAGTTACTATATGTTCCTGCGATGTTGAGAGAAAACATTCTTAGAACAATGTTGTTGAAACGTCCTTATGATGTCATTCGATGTCATTTCACAAAATAAAATAAAATTCCGTTCTTCCGTTCTAACGCCGTTAAGCAAACAGGACAATTTCACGCTGATGGAACATTTCAAATCACGTTTCCAAAACCAGAACAGAACCTTTAAAGAACATTTAAAAAGCATTTTTAAAGAACTCAAGGCACGAAGTGTAAAAAAGTTTTGGACGGGGTGCAAACCATCACAGGGCCGAATCACAAACACATTCACACACTACGGACATTTTTTAGACTCCAGCAGATCCCCATGACCCTGAATTAGGGAATAAGTGGGTATAGAAGATGAATGAACGAATAGATGGATGAAATTTCAGACTCTTTCCTGCAGCGTGACTTTTTCAACAAATGTCAAACCTAGAACCATTAGGAACGTCGAATGGCGCATGAGATGATGCATCAGGAAAATGTCCAAACGAGTCCGGTGGAAAGCATGAAGATAAACATATTCAATAATGGAGGAGAAAAAATTGCTTGTATGACATTTCGTCTGATGTTTGTTTACTGCTAGCTACCGTTTAGCAAGAGAATCCTAACCCTAGCAAGAGAACACGGGTTACTGAACGTGTCATGGATTGACAACGTTAAACACCAGATGAGTTTTCCATCGTGTGAGTCGGTTTTTGACACGTCTGACATTAGGACAACTGAGATCCTACAGTGTGACATCATGCTTTTACAGCCTGACAAGCAAAATCAGTGTGTGTCCGGCTTAAAGGAGGAAACCAGAGAACCCAGAGGAAACCCGGGAATTTTATTATTTAAAAATCGACACAGAATCCTCCTGACTGCACCGTCACACCTTGCTAATTTCTCAGCCGCACATCTATTAATCCTGTTCTATAAAGACAAACAAGCATGTGAACTAGATTTTAAAACACACAACCATTTAAAAAATCCAAACAGAGCGCATGAGGCGGCGTGTTTACCGCTCGGCCTGATAGACGATTCGATACGGCACAGATTCCAAATTCCGCTGCTAATTACAGAGTCTATTAAATTAATCAGCGCTCCGCTCTTCTCCTCAGCGGGACAGCTCGTCAAACGTCACAATCCTAATTACAGATAGAGACGCAATCAGCGCCGCGGAGCCTCGTGTCAAGCAGGAAGAAATAAATCTGTGCCCTATTTTAAAGACTAAAAGCTCTAAACTCTCGTCTGTCTCAGTCTTGATGTGGGTTTATTTCTTCTTATTAACCAGCCATTAATAATATCACACCTGCAGTGACATCACCAACACACGGATACAACAATAGAGAAATGTTCGGACAATGTTACGGGATTCCTTCGCCGTACACGGAAGAGAAAGTAAGAATCCGATGAGTAAATATTGTGGGTGGTGTTAGGTGCGGTTGGCTGTTAGGCGTAGACTGGAATCTGCTCCTGAATTGTTGTTAATTGTTTTTTGTTTGAGATAAACGCTGCTTCATTAACCCTAATTTGCAGGTCAGGAATGTCTCGCAGTGGATGACCTCTGACCTTTCTGTTGCATGCAGCATTAGTGTCGATGCATTTCAGTTCGCTTTAAAGCAGGAAATGACTGGAATTGAGTTAAAAAGTGAAATCAACTGTGGTTGAGGGAGCACTTGTTAGACTTGTTAGGCTTCCAGGTGTTTCTTATACAGGTAACGAGCTAAGATTAAGAACAGTCTTCTAAAGGGACGCTCTTTAAAGGGACTTTCCTAAAGGGACTCTCTTAAACGCCTAATCTCATCTCATCACCTTTTATAAAAGTCACTTGTCCACATAAGATATCAATCAGATTTTAAACTGTCCACCATGACCAAAGTCACCAAGAAAACAATTAACAACACACTTCACTGTGAAGGACTGAAATCCTGCAGCACCTGTAAGGTCCCCCTGCTGAGGAAAGCACATGGACAGACCCGTCTGACGTTTACCAATGAACATCTGAATGAGTCAGAGGAGAACTGGGTGAAGTGTTGCGGTCAGATGAGACCAAAATCAAGCTATTTGGCATCAACTCAACTCGCCGTATTTGGAGGAGGAGAAATGCTAATGATATGCTATGACCCTAAAAACACCACCCACATCTTCAAACATGGAGGTGGAAACATGCTTTGAGGGGATTTTGCTGTTAACTTCACCACATCAAAGGGAGTATAGACGGAGACATGTACTGTCAAATCATGGGTGAGAACCTCCTTCCATCAGTTTGGGCATTGGAAATGGCTCAGGGACGGCTATTCCAGCATGACCCAATGACCCAAAACACACATCAAGGTCCTGGAGTGTCCAAGTCAGATTCCAGATCCAGATCCCATAACCAAAACTGTGGAGGGATCTGAACAGATTTTCTGTTCCACTGGCATCCTGACCAGGATAAAGAGATGATTGATGATGATAATGAGAATATAGAAATTATTGATGAAATAAAATAAAATAAACCTGCGGCTCTCCAAACTATTAATAATTTAAACCATTTCCCACGACGCCTAGAACAAGTATTAATTCCAGCATCTACATGTAAGAATTGAGGTGCAGCAACTGGCACGAGAGCTGGCATACTTTCTCTTTAGATGGCACCATTCCGAAACCCATCCCACCCCGGCGTCAGGGCAGCTCCAATCGCAGGCCCTTAAATTACTGTGAAAAAAAAATTCCACAACAATACGAGGAGTCAGAAAAGAATCTCTCGAGTTATTGTGTGAAAAAAAAAAAAAACATCAAATAAAAACAGGTTGGAACATTTTTTACGACACACCCCAAGCTGATCATTCCCCAGCCTGTCAACACACCTTTTGGCCTGAAGTCCTGCAGCCGAACAACACAGTGGAACTGCCAGCACTGGGACACACCTTTCACAAAAGTAGGTGGATGCATATTACTGAGAGCCGCTGTTTAATCCAACGGCTGAGAACATCAACCCCGTCCAAGCGTCAATCACTCCATCACACGTTTCTGTAAATCTGTGCAGAAATGTCAACGTGTCCTCATTTATAATGATATAATCGGCTAGTAAAAGTCAGGGAAGGACAGATTGAGGTTGTTTGGACATGTCCAGAGGAGGGATAGTGAATATATTGGTAGGAGGATGTTATAAATGAAGCTACCAGGCAGAAGGTAAAGAGGAAGACCAGAGAGGAGGTGTATATGGATGCGATAAACGAGGACATGAAGTTAGTGTGTGTGAGTGAAGAGGATGTAGATAATAGGGTTAGTTGGAGACAGATGATTCGCTGTGGCGACCCCTAAAAGGGAACAGCCGAAAGGATAGTATGACAATACACCTAAACTAATCGTCAGTTAGCGTGACGTAGCTTAGTTTAGCTTAGCTTAGCTTAAACATTAGCACAAACATAAACACTGCTAGAAAGTATTTGATTTGACATAAACTCACACCAGCGCTACAGAGACACAACCGAAATCCAAGACAAAGACAAAGGGAAACACAAGGGCTATAAATACACAAGACTAACCAATGGGAACAAGACAAGGGGATCATGTGACAGAACACGTAGACAAAACAGGAAGTAAACAAAGACATGAACAATGAACATAAGCTGTTATTGGTGATCTGGTGTGTGTGAATGCTTGAGCGTGTTAAATCACATCACTTTCATCTTCAGCAGTGATCTCCTGTACCGGTTCACCCTGGGGATGGAGGCGGAGTCTTTAGAATAGGTCACGCCCACCCGGATAGAAACCTTTTAGAAACCTATCATTACAAATAAACGAAAAAAACTGAGGGAGAGAGTGAGTCGTTTCAATTTTATTTCAAACATATCATATAGTGTGTCATTTATACACACACACACACACACACACACACACACACACACACACACACACACACACACACACACATGAATTGTCTGTAATAGAAGGCATTAAAAGTGACATATGGAGACATGCGGACATTCACACATATGGAGACATTCAGATAAGTATTTACACACACATACACACACACACACACACACACTTTAAATAGGTTTACAGTAAATTCTCATGAAAGACTGCCCCCTAGTGTACAAACCCCAGATCACAAAGCACAGGAATAAATTATAAATAAACCGGAGACATCAACCGCAATGCTGGAAATACTGTAAACATCTTTAAGGGAAAAGTTCCGCTTTATACAAGTTTCAGCCAAAAATGTAACATAATATTAAATATTTTAATCATTTTTTACAGTTTAATGTGTTGAATTAATGTGTAAAGACTGAACTATTTCATCAACATTTCATTAATTGTGTGGACATTTTGGGAAAATGATAACTGTAGCCTGATAGCACTGAAAAAAAATGAATCAGACTACAGAAAACACGACAATACATCAGAAAACTTTATAATTCAGTTAATAACGGTAATAAAATACTGAATTACACACACACACACTGCTGTTGGAGTAACACTAATTCATAAGGTTACACAAACTACATCAACTATCATAACACACCTGGCTGAAATCGCCACCGAGAGAAACTCCACCGTGGTCTTCCCCATTCCCATGGACCTCATCACCAGCTTCATAAGGAAGTGATAACAAATCTAAAAAAATAAAAAGTCCTGGATTATTATTTCATATTTTTATGTTTATAGAAGAACGGTAAAAAGATTTGTGTCATTATAAAAAATAAACTTCGATTGACAGACAGGCAACATGAAGCAGGAAGTGAGACGGCTGAACTAATCATGTGTCCAAAAGAAATACTGTAACCATGACATCATCTTTCAGACCCTGTGACCCTGCTTTGTTTTTAACCAGCAGTTTTAGAGTTAAAACTACTTCATCTATTATAACATCAACTGATTCTATTTCTGGTGTCGTTTTTCACACTTGGGTTTTGTTAAATAATTAACCTATAAAATGAACATCAAACTCATAACCGTGCAAATGAACTGAACAGAATCGTTTCCAATCTGGCAACCCCAGCGCAGAGGTTCGCAAATAACTATTTTGACATGCAGGTAGAAAAGTCTTTCATCATGTTCGGACCTGAATATTTTAATTATATTTATACCAGTTAGTCAGCGAGAATTAAGGGGAGGGTGTACAGATGTTGAGGTTTTCTTTGGGAGTAACGAGGTTGGACAGGATTAGGAACGAGTTTAGGGGGGACAGCTCATGTTAGATGTTTTGAAGAGAAAGTCAGATTGAGGTTGTTTGGACATGTCCAGAGGAGGGATACAGAAATGACGTCATGTGCAAACAACCTTTTATCAACAAAAAACCTGTTATAGCTCGAAGGTCTAATTAAGCAACTCGTTACAGACTAACTATTGTTTCTGTTATAACGGAAAGCTCGTTATCATCCAGGACTCAGGTGTAGATGTTATTTTTCCCTCCAAACACTTCCCTCTTCCACGGTTAGGTGAGGGTGTGATCCCACAGCCATGACGCACATCACCCTTATCAGCGGGGGTTAGGGTGAATCACTGAACCGCACATAAATGTGTTCTGTGCATCACAAACAAATTCATTCTCTTTCCGTCCCTCCTTAATATATAAATAAATATACATAAAATCTATACAATATATATGATTAAATATATATATATATAGAATCGGACAGCACAGTGACAGTGACTTAGTGGTTCACACTGACGCCTCACAGCAAGAAGGTCTCAGGTTCGATTCCCAGGCAGGGGCCCTTCTGTGTGGAAATTGCATGTTCTCCCTATACTTCTGTGGGTTTACTCCGGGACTCCAGCAGATCCCTGTGACCCCGAATTAGGGAATAAGCAGGTATAGAAGATGAATGAATGACAATGAATATATAGGATCTTTACAATATATAAATTAGTAATAGAATCTATATAATATATATATATCAATGTATAAAAATCCATAAATGTATGTATAAAATTTATACAATATATATAAATTAATACAATCTATACTATATATGTATATATATGGAAATTGAACCCATGACATTTCAAAGCTACCATTTCTCTATAACTTGACCATAAAGCCAAGTACTAATAACAAAAACTATATAATATATATATATATATATATATATATATATATATATATATATATATATATATATATAAAAGCAAGAGAATGGGAGCCGTTTGTGTATGTCATCCGAATCTACCATAAAAATTATGTATCATATTCGAAAAGGTAAAAATTTAAATGAATTCATTCTCTCTATCGATAAACAAAATCTGGCACATATCTATATAAACGTGTAATTAGTAGAGATTAAGGTTATAGGATTGGCTGTGATCACCGCTTCACACCTGGATCCCTTGTGGATTTGTTGTTTGGTGGAAAAAAAGGGTGGACCTGCTGCAGGAGAGCTGAAGTTAAAGCAAGTTAAGTGTAAATTTCGCTCAGAGGAACTCGAGGTTTGAGGAGCAACATGACTGAAAGAACTCGCAGCAAAGTGAACGTGGAAGTCTTCGGTGACGCGAATGAAGAATTGCAGACAGGTGCTTTACAGGTGAATTACAGACACTTTACTCATGATCTCACGATTTTTTACCCTTTTCCCCTTTTTCAGCAGATGTGGGTCGGTCGAAGAGCTCGGGTTTCTGTGGGATTCTTCTCACTGCGATGTCTTTTCTGCTCATTTTCTTAACCTTCCCAGTTTCTGTCTGGTGCTGCTTAAAGGTAAGAATATTTATATTCATCTTATTTATCTATGGAAGCAGGTGAGGGTTAAGGGTCTTGCTCAAGAGCCAAGCATTTCTTGGTACTTGGCAACTTTTTTAGCATTTGGCAGACACCCTTATCCAAAGGGTAGTGGTGGCTCATGGTTAAGGTGTGGGTTTGATTCCAAGCTACCACTGTTGAGCCCCTGAGCAAGAAAGGCCCTCAACCCCCAATTGCTCACTTGTATAAATGAGATAAATGTAAGTCGCTCTGGATAAGAAGGTCTGGTAAAATTTAAGCACCAGACTTAAAGGCCCCAACTGTGGTTTTTATGAGCTGCTGGGAATTGAACCTATGACCTCTCAATGCTACTATTTATTGACTTAACCTTAAATCCAATATCCTAATAACAAAAAAAAGACTTAATTTTTGAGTGTTATTACAATGTAATTACAATATAATTAACAAAAAATAAATCTAAAGCAGTGAAATTGTGTTCAATGCTAATTGTTTATAATCTCATGGATCACGCTGTGATTATAGAATATCGAATCGATCTGAATTTACAATTGTGTCCTTTTTATTTCCTGTGATGTTACTTTATTGTTTGACTAAAAGATCGTTAAAGAGTACGAGAGAGCAGTTATTTTCCGATTAGGGCGACTCCTCGGTGGAGCGAAGGGACCCGGTGAGTTTTTAACCGATCCGATTCAATTAACATTTAACATCGACGTTCGTTTGCTTTTTATTTGAAATCAGTTTTTAGTTTATGTTAAAAGTATTTTTTTTAAATGAAGGTATATTCTGGATCCTACCGTGTGTGGACACTTTTCGCAAAGTGGATCTGAGGACGGTTTCTTTCAACATTCCTCCTCAGGAGTTGAGTATCTTTAAGATCATTAAAAAAGTGATTAAAAATATAAACGAATAATAAATATAGGAAATGTGTTTAGATTTCTCTGGTTTTTGTTCCTTCGTAACAGGTTCTGACTAAAGACTCGGTGACCATCATGGTGGACGGCGTGGTGTATTACCGAGTCTTTAATCCTACTATATCCATCACGAAAGTGGAGGATGCTAATATGGCTACGCAGATGTTGGCGCAGACCACACTGAGGAACATGCTGGGCACCAAGAGCTTGGCGGACATTCTAAGAGACCGTGAGGAGATGGCGGAACAGATGGAGGTGGAAAAGCAAACAAAAATGTCTTACTATTGTTGTGCCGTTTGAGACAAACACCCGGAAGTTAATTCACTTCTTACAACAAAATCATATCATGTTTTTTTGGGTTCTGGTTACATTTCTATCTATTTTAAAGTTTGGTCTTACGCCAACATACACATAATAATGAACCCTTCACCTCATCCGCTACTGTTTTCGTCTCTGACAGGAAGTACTCTATTCTGCGTCTAAGAGCTGGGGGATTAAACTCGAGCGGGTGGAGCTAAAGGATGTCAAACTGCCCCAGACGTTACAGAGAGCCATGGCGGCTGAAGCGGAAGCCACCAGAGAGGCTCGTGCCAAGGTCAGGGTCACACTGCTCTCTGATTAGCTAATGGCCAAAGCCAAAACGAACAACACCCTTTTGGTGTCTATCAAAGCTTGGGGTACTTCTAAAAACGCACACTTCTATATTATATCGTATGTAAAGTATGCCAGTATGTGCATAGCGTTTTTCCGAATCCTTAGTATGTCATGTGACAAGCTAATACTGCGGCATGGAAGAGACCAGACTGGTCAAAAATTTAATTCCATGATTTTGATTGGCTGCATGTGTGTCACGTGGTTTAAGTTATCCCTTCCTGTGTGTGCTGTACAGGTGATCGCTGCGGAGGGAGAGATGAAGGCGTCGTGCGCTCTGAAGGAGGCGGCGGACGTCATGTCCGAGTCTCCAGCTGCTCTCCAGCTGCGCTACCTGCAGACGTTGGCTGAAATCGCCACCGAGAGAAACTCCACCGTGGTCTTCCCCATTCCCATGGACCTCATCACCAGCTTCATAAGGAAGTGATAACAAATCTAAAAAAAATAAAAGTCCTGGATTATTATTTCATATTTTTATGTTCGTAGAAGAACGGTAAAGATTTGTGTCATTATAAAAAATAAACTTCGATTGACAGACAGGCTACATGAAGCAGGAAGTGAGACGGCTGAACTGATCATGTGACAAGCTAAAAAACTTGGTGTATTTTAATATAAACACATGTATATAACATTTTTTTTTTCATTTTTAACAAAGCAGATAAATTATTTTATGTAAATATATCGTGTATAAATAATATATGTTACAGAACAAAAGGATTCATTAACAGAATAAAATTCAGCAGATGAGAAACTGATGTCGTTTTTTTTATTCGATCTTTATGTGATTTAATAAACATGATCTATAAACTCATTAATAAGGATTTCTGTGCAAAAATCCATCTTATTAAAGGAGGAAAAAAGCAGCATAAACTTCAGCTACGGTGATACAATCAGTGTTAATCTATGTTGGAAATTAAGAATTAGTCTTTATAAAAAAACAAAAAAAAAAAACTACGAATAGTTCTCCTAAAACCCCAGCCCCACAGTTTAAACCCATCACATTTACATTTTCTGGAATTTTGCTTAGGGGCCCAGCAATGGCAGTTTGCTGGTGCTGGAGATCGAGCCCACAATTTTTCAGTCAGCAGGTCAACATTTTAATCACTGAGCTACCAATTACATTTAATGTTTTTCTTTGGAGAAAAAGGGGGCGGGGTTAAACAGCTAAACAAGATGGATCTTATATTCGAATGACGAAAATCGCCAAACTGGACAATCTCGATATAGGAGGAGATCCAGTCAGAGGATACGTGTTACCAAGTATAATTAACAAAAAATACAACAAACATCTCGATTGGGTTCATTGTGTGAACGCCAGAGTATTATTAACACACTGATGTCCTCCAATCAGCTTTATCTCCCTCCTTCCAAATCCTCATCTGTGCTGTACTACATACCATCCCTCATGTCGTGTCTTAGACACATCCAGCTCCCTGGAGTTTCCTTCCATCATCTCCATCGTCCTGTAACAATGTCTGTGTGGTGGTCGGTGGTCCTGGTGGCCGCCTTCTTCTTTGTCCGAGGTGAGTTTAGTTTATCTGATGTAGTTTCTTAATTTATGCTCAGACTGAAAAGTAACACAGACTCTTCTTTTATCATTTAACAAATAAAACAAACGGTGAGAAAAGTAGTATTATTTCTTTAAAAGTAGAATTGAAAAAAATAATTCAGTAAAATAAAATAAAAAATCTGACAGTCATTAAAAATAAAAAAGAGATTTAAAAGTAAAGCAGATTTTTTTTTTGGAGAGTCTGAAGGTAGAGCGCTTGTAAACTAGCGTTGAGCTAGCTAGCTAATGTTAATGATCAGATCGACTACAAATCAGTAACTATATTCTATACATATGGTAACTGATTAGAAAATATAAATAAAGATAATCTCCTATAACAGTAGAGAATCTTTTATTTTATATTTAAAACTGTTATTGACGTGCGGTTATGTTGAGAACCTCATTCTGAGCTTAAGAACCTCTTAACGTTTAGGCAGTGTTGTTCTTCTACTTGTCATTACTATCCTATTTAATTACCTGAAACTTCTGGAAGGTCAGGAAAGATGAACTGGGGATAGGGTACAGAGAGAGAGAGAAAAAAGAGAAAAAGACAGAGACGGGCAGACAGAACGGTGGGATAATCTGCTATTTATAGCACAGTGATCCAATTGTACCTGTTACATAAACGTTAATGACAGAACTAAGCTCATCCCTAAAGACAGACGATCGCTTATACAACCGGTTGGTGTTAGTGTAAATTCTTTTCAGAACGCTACCACAGAAAATGATATGATGATCAGATGATCGGGATGAAGAAACTGGGTCATGTGATTCTGGGAAGTGGTGGCTTAGTAGTTATGATGTTGGATTTTGGAAAAAAAATTACTTATGTGGGTGATTTGGCCTGAAAGTGTAGATTTTAGGTCTTAAGTAATTATTACTGTAATACTGCTCTCATCAGTCAAAGGCAAAGAGTGCGACAACTTCTCCGACGTGGACTTCCATGAGGCGTTTATCGGAACCGACCTGTACGTCCGTCTTCTTCTGTACACACGCGCCAACCTGGACTGCGGCAAGGAGCTTCCTCACCACAACCTCACCAGTGTGCCGCTGTTCCACCTCACCCAACCAACCACGTTTGTCATTCACGGCTACAGGCCCACTGGCGCACCACCCATCTGGATCGACCGCATCACACGCCTACTGGCCGAGCAGGCCGACACGAACGTCCTGGTGGTGGACTGGAACCGTGGAGCCGCAAACCTCAACTACTTCACCGCCGTAACGAATGCTCGACACACCGCCGCCAACATTACCGCCTTCATACGCAGGATGAGTGTGAGTCATGGGACAATTCATATGAGTCAATTCATTTTGTATGCTGAGCTTCTGCTGTACATACTGTTCTTCATTTTTTATCATAAAAACTATAAAAGTCTATGAAAAGTACCTGCTTTTAGGAGGTCTTGTGTGATTCAGGATGAAGGAGCGTGTCTGGACTCCATCCACCTCATTGGAGTGAGCCTTGGTGCACATGTGGCCGGCTTTATCGGTGCCATGCTGGAAGGCCGAGTGGGACGAATCACAGGTGACATCCCAACACAAACCAATGCTAAACCTTTTAACAACGTTTAGCAGAATTCTCAGACCTGCCCAACACATTCACTATGTGTGTAATTTCTATACACAAGAAATTCAGCAGTAATAATGTCTTAAAAGACATGTGGTAGTTCAGTGCCACCAGGCTGCCACTGCTGGGCCCCTGAGAGAGGCCCTAAACTCTGAATTGCGCAGCTGGATTAAAAAATAAAATAAATACTAGTATAAGTTGCTTGGAATAAGGGCACATCTGCCAAATGCCAGAATTGTAATTATCGCATGATGGGACAGTAAAAATGAAAAGATTCGAGTCTTTTTTTTACAGTTTTCAAACAATTAACAAGACCCTCTAGCGCCTCTAGTGTGTTGCCTTACACACTGCTGACTGTACCCTTCATTCCATCAGGTCTGGATCCTGCAGGCCCCATGTTTGAAGGCGTGCCTCCAGAGGATCGTCTGGACCCGAGTGACGCCCAGTTTGTCGACGTCTTACACACAGACATGAACTGTAAGTGCGGTATACAAAAACTGCTCTTTTTTTCTCTTTATTTGTTCTATCAATCTGGAATGGATAAAAACCAAAAGAAATTTTAAATGTTAGGCTTTCCTAATAATAAGGCCTGTGTTAAGTGGCACCAGATGGTCTGTGCTATAGTAGAATACATTAAAGAGGGTATAAAGACATTATCACCTAGTCAGAGCATTAATAAGGCGTAAACCAGAAAAAAAGTAAAAATTCTGGGATAGAAACTTACAGTTATGGGGAAAAACACCAGAAAGCCATAGAATTGTTAAAAACCCCTTTTCCTAATGCATTCCTTTAAACAGCCTTCGGCCTTAGAGCAGCCATTGGCCATATTGATTTCTACGCCAATGGAGGTCTGGACCAACCCGGCTGCCCCAGGACCATCTTTTCAGGTTCACTTATACAAACATTAGAACTGATATGGCAAAAATATTCTGAATTTAAAAACTGTACGAACATAATGGTGCTTTTTCTCTCCTTTAGGAAAGTCCTACTTTGTTTGTGACCACCAGCGCTCTGTTTTCCTCTATCTGTGCTCTCTGAACCGCACCTGCCACCTCAAGGCGTATCCCTGCTCCTCCTACACCGACTTCATCGACGGCCGATGCTTGCAGTGTGAAGCCTTTAAACCGGCGTCCTGTCCTGTTCTGGGTAACTGAGAATGTCATGTGTTACAGGGGTCGACTCTTTTAAACCAGCTCACAGACATACACACAACTTTGTTCAGCATTCGGTTCGGTTTGTTTGTATGCCAACACAATTTTCTCATTGTAAAATTTTTAATTGTTAAGACAAAAATTCACAAGGTGGGGCATTTGTATGCCGAAGTTCCACTGTATAATCTTATGCTTTTTTTCTCTAGGATACGACTTGAGCCAGTGGAGGGACAAACTTTTGAAACTGGGCCAAACAAAAGTATATTTCTCGACCACAGCAGAGCCGCCATACAGGAGTGAGTTTACCAAACTGGCAGCTGTTATAATTCCATTTAAATCCTTATAAAGAGGCAAATTTTCTTTCTGCTTATTAGAGATAGGTTACATGGTGGACGTCATCACGTGGAATCAGTACCTGCGATGGGGGATAGTTATCATTCGCCTTTACAGCGGAAAAAACTTCACCGAGGCACAGATCGATCAGTGAGTAGCTCTACATTCGCATTCAGATCTATTTATCAGCTGTTGACATTTTGACCGATGTCACCGATTAGTAAACTGCTGCGGTTTGAGCAACACACCTCAATGCGACTGCTCGCTCTGTTCGAAGAGGACCTGTACCCAGTTCAGAAGATCTCCTTGCGAATCGTCACCGGAAACGTGATCGGACCTCGGGATAAGATTCGTCTTCTCCGTGTTACAGTTACGTCGCTGGATTTGCCGGAGAGGTGAGCGTGGCGGTTGACTGAGAACTCCTGTGAAATTTCCTTACTGTTCTCTTACTGGCACATGGGTTCCAGTCATTATTCTTGAAAGGTTTCAGACATGCTGCTAATCGAATTTAGCGTGATGATCCTAACTTATTAAAGATGAAGTTGATTGTGTGGTACCATCCATCCTCACCAGCTTTTATATCTCCCCCAGAGCTCCGATGTGCCGCTACGACATCGTAACGGAGGAGAACGTGGAGGTGACATTTAAACCTCTGTCATGTGAAAAGTCTCATCCGTAAGCCTTTAAAAAGTACTTATATAATCTACAAAGAGCAAACCAGCCCAACAGTGGCATGTGTTTCATCTGGCAAGGAAGCACTGAAGAAAGGATGTTCTGGATGATCTTGTGCCTACACACACACACACACACAATTTTTACCTGAACACTGAGATGTTTGTAGTTTTTTTTTTTAGACTGTTTGCTTACAAATTCACTAAATGTCGTAAATTAAACATTGATATTTCTGTAAAGCATTTGACCAGAAATCCATGGACTTTATTAAAGTAGAAGCTTCACTCATAGATCCTCTGAACTATTTTTAGAATCTGATTGGTTTTCTATATCAGTACAATTCATGGTACCATATGTTCAAGTTACCATTAGGTTCTTTTGGTTCCTTTAAGGGTTGGATTGGTTAGAAGATTTCCTTTTAGCTGTACAACTCTGAATGGGGGTTGGTCTTCATCTTCTACCCCACGACCAGGATTAAACGCTTACTGAAGACGAATAAAGTATAAGCAAGAAAAAGAAGAAAACGCAGTTTAGACAAAAAAAAACTAAACAGTTGTTGGTTTTATTTATTTCATACAAAACTATATGTACAACTTTAGATGAATCCTCCAAAATAAACAGCTGTTTTTCATAAAGCAGATTAAAACAAACAAAAAAAAAAGGCACATATGAACAGAACATAGTGGGTTTTTCCCCACACAAGTAAGTTGCTTTAAATAATAAACATTATATACTCAACATTTTGCCAATGATGAGGATGTGAAAAGGGAACTAGAACCTGGGAAGGAATTCAGATAACAGACGTTATGTTTTAATGACAGGGTGTAAAGGCTGCCAGTGCCAGGACAAAATGATGCTCATAGCTGGTAGCCTAAAAACAAAGGAACAAGGTCGGGGAACATAACGTAAGTCGGTGTTGCCTATAAAAACTGAGCATCTGATGTTAAAAAAAGGGGGGAATTTTGTCCAGGGTTCTCTTCAACTGCTGACATGAAAAGATATGTAAAAACCTCACTTTTATATACATTAGAGATTTCCAACATTAAACTTTTACATAGAACAGAACAAAACATAACCGTCCGATGTACATGTTTGAGAAGCACTCTTGTATATGATGCTGGAACTTCACTTGTTTCCTGTTTCTTACCACTGGGCGCCTGAAAGACATGCTAAATATTACAGACTGAAGGGTTGGTTCCACTAATCAAGCTTTACACAGCTCGCGAGATTCGTTTGTGCATTTGATACGAAACGGTGTGCGTAAATCAATTACCGTCATTCGGATTCCGTTTCATGCGGGCACCCTGGCGGTGGCAGGCACGTTTGAAATACCACCTGGAGTCACTGTTCGAAGCTGGTCTTTTCCGACTAGTTTTGTCCTGCTGCAGAGAAACACAGTGGTAACTCAGAACACCTCGTACACACTGGGCATCAGCGAGATTAACCAAGACACTCACCCAGTGGTCCGGCTGCTGAGGCTCGTCGTTGGACCAGCCCGTCTCACAAAGGTCTTCATCACCCGCATACACAGACTCAATCTCTTGACTATGCGTTAACACAAGAACATATTCATTTAAAGAAATGATCGCCATTCCCATTAAAGCGATAAAAAACTGATTACCATTCCGATTAAGGCAACAAAGAATGAAATCTACTACCTCTGAGGCAGTATCTGGGAGAAGTTCTGCCCAGCGATGGTGATCTTCACACCTTCTAGTCTCTCCAGTCTTTTCCTTTCCAGGTCATGCCTGAGATCACCAGGAGCAGGAAAGTGTGGCTTTCTCTGAGACGAGATAAGGAGGATGTTGAAAACTTGATTTGATGTCAGATCATGTGATTTACATAGAAGGGACTTGCAGTGCAGGAATGTGCACTGATTTACCTGCAAAGTGTTAATCTTGCAAAAAATTTGCGTGTCTGAAGATGTGGAACCTGGTGGCCTGCAGGATTCAGAAACACAACAAGGAAAAGGTTTCATTTGACTTAATGAGGCTTCACTGAAGTAGTTTAGTAGTGGCAGACCAGTAGAGCTTAAGGTTCGATTCTGGGATGACTCAAATCCAGCATTTCAATATGATGTTTTGCCAGACCGGCTCTGTGACGGCATAAGAATCTTAGCTACCTGTTTACAACAGGCCCGATGCCATCCATCTCTTGCTCATCTTCTATAAAGTCATCCATTAAAGAATACTCTTGTTCGTTAGAGAAGCGTTCGTTAAGCGGCATGCCTTGTCCTTGAAAATAATTCTCTGATTTAAAAAAAAAAAAAAAAAAAAACGTTAATCCCTACGATCTTGCGGTAATCAGTTTTAGCGACTTGACAACTATCTGACCTTTGACATGATGCACCAGAGTAATAATCTCCTGGGCGAAGGTCCCAGAATGCATTGCCGTCTCCGTGAAGGTCCCAGAATGCTCCAGCATGGGAAGAAAGTCAAGACGCTGTCGGCCCACATTGACCAAATCAAGTGATAACTGCCTTTCAGAGGAATAGCCCAAGTGGCTGCATAAAGGATCGGGGAAGGCAGAGAATGAAGAAAGCTATCACGACATTCAAGCACATGGCAGGTACAAACCGGAGGACTATCAATTACACAAACTCTCCAATAAAAGCTTTGGTGTGTTTGGATGCAACTTGAAATCTCCCAGTAAAAAAAGGCAAGCTTTTCAATGAAAATACTGTTCAGCATGTTTTCTGTGAACTGTGTAGCGCTGCATCGGTCATATAAGTGTAGATGATTGCGAGACTTTATGCGTAACATTTATTTTGATTTATAACATAACCAGCATTAGCAAATCTGAGTGAAGTAACCATCTGAACCGATGTGGTAATAAAATGCATTTTATGCAACGATGTCTTAATGTTTCCTGTCGTCTGCATTTGTAATAACTTTCTGTTGTACCTTTAGGGCAGGGGTCACCAAACTCTCCTAATGGACCGGTGTCTGCAGAACCCTGCTCCAAGGGCTCGTATATTAAACTTCACTAAGCTAAAGAAGCAAATGACCTGACACTTTAGACAAAGACTGGCATTTCTACAGAGGGAAAAGAAGAGAATGTGTTATACAGAGTCTGTAAAAGGGCTTGAATGCCTTCCTAAAAGTCTGTTAATTACCTGGTTGGTACATCTAATTACGAAACCCAGACTTAAAAACTGGTGGGTTGTACCAATAAGTGAAACCCTTTAGTCAACCGTTCCAAACAGAACTAATCTGTATATTATCCTCGTTTTATTCTTAATTAAACCAATTTTAAGGCACCTGATTTTCAATAAGCCACGGTTCCAATTGGCCTTTTTTTGTTGGACGTGTGCTAAAATACCATAAGTGCTTGAATCCGAGTGTGACATACATTTCAGCAAGTGTGTGTAAGCTAGAGAATATTATAAACACTTTCTCCAGGGTGTATCTAAAAAGCAGAGGTTGGCTATGCGAGATTTTGAACAATACAAAATCTGCATTTTTCAACTTGTACCCGAATTCTCTCTTAAATTCCAAACTTTTTAAGGAAGCCCTAAACAGGCTCGGGTTATTTTAAAAACCGTTGCTGCTTTCAAGTACACCACTGAATCATATGGTAAAAAAGTTCATGCCTCTTTTACTCTCCATATTGTTTTCCTCATCCTTCGCTTTGGTGAGAGCTTCTTGTTAGTCGAATATCTACAATGGAGCACGTCCAGATTTAAGAGCATGGGTAGAAATTGTCCTCGGAGGTTATAGGAAGTTAATAAAAGTGCAGGTTCAATTACTGATGATGAACACCATGATAACGATGTCTGCTTGCTGAAGGAAGACTTGTCCAGTTCAGGCATGCTTTCGGTGTTCCTTGAATGGCTGTTTCCTCTGCTGCTCAGATTTCAATAATATCTTCTGAAAGGCGAGGAAACACTACCAGATGTATTATTGTGCCATTGTTCTGCCATGCTGTGCCATCTAAGCTTGCTTCTTTACTGTCTTCTGGAGCTGAAATATTTTTGTTTCCATTTTGTGATACGATTGTTCAATCCCACGTCTTTACATCAGGGAGAGATAGCACTGGCTAGAACAGAGTCTTGAGAATCCATGTTGTTCTGCAAGTTCATTTCCAGGCTGGGATCATTGGATACATTTTTACTGGTGAAGTGGGTCCTTTTCACTAGTCCGGTTTAGGGTAGTGAATCAATGACAAGATGGTTGCAAAAAGTACCAGGCACTCACCAACTTTTTTTTTTTTTTTTTTTTTTTTACATTTGTCCATATGACCACATCTTCAAAATAATGGTTCCATGACAGCAGACAAAATATGATTTTTTTTTTCTGTCTTGATGTCAGGTGGACTTGAAATAAAAGTTAGAATCAGCTGGCAGTTAGAAAAGCTCTTTTTCTCGTTTTGTGGATTCAGAAGAGCCACAGCTTTAGCAGGTTCCAATGTATGTCCAGAGTTTGTAAGTAAGTAATCAAGGACTAATTAAAGCACTTACCTTCAGTCAGTATCTCTTTAAAAGTGGTATAACGCAAATGTTTAGTGCTGAGTATGCTGGCATTTTGGTGGACGCATCGTCTTCACTTTACTTTTCAAAAAAAAGCCAAAGTACTCTTGCCTCAATCCACCAAGTAAAGGTCTCTTCAAATCCAGCTCACCAATCAGGCTCCCCAACATTGGAAAATGATGTCACTGTATAGTAACTGAGTGAAGACTCCTTCCCTTGGACATTGGGTAGGTATATCCAACTCTTACTGTTAGAACTGTATAACCTTTGGGTGGAATTCAACAACCTCAAATTTGGTTCTTTAACTTTCCTCTTCTCTGGGCAACTCCATCATCTGCTTCTTAATTGTAGCTGAGAAAAATATGATGTAATACAAACTTGGCTATGACGCTCAACGTCTTTTGCCTTCCTTGTCCAAAATTCTTTTCAGTTTGTCACCTTGGCAAAATGGATGATCACATGACTTTCTAGTCTTGACTTCATAACATCAATTAATACTGTGGCCAGTTGGCATGTGCTTGAACCATTTTTGTTGCTTTACAGCAACAATTCCTATAAAGGTTACACAACATACTGACATCCTCATCCATCAGGTTGAAATACCTGCTTCACATCACAAAGGAAACTTAGCTGGGAGTTCCTGCTATAAGATCTTCAACCACTTTTGGATGCACCATAAAAAGTTGCATCCAGGGACCTTGTCTTGCTCAGAATAATGTGACCATTTCATCTCATCTTGTAGTTGGGGAAGAATGATCCAATGCACAAACCCCCAGAAGATTTGCTTGCATTGTGGACTTTATTTGTTTTGGATTTTCCACAAATCTTGAAGGTCTGACGAGACTTCTCTGGTATCCTGTGACCTATATAGAAAGCCCCATTACTCTGTTAGGGTGTAATAGTCCAAATTCCAAAAAGATGGATGCTTTTGTTCAATAAATCTTCAGTCTTCTTAAGAGATGTAGCTTTATGCTGTGCATCAGAAAAAGAGGCATGAACTTTCAACCATACGCTAAAGTACTGCTGGTGCGATACCCTACCTGCTTTGGCCCACAGGGCGACTCATGTCCACTTTGATCCTGAGAGTTTCATAACTGGCAAAATCCATTTTAGCTCCAGGGTGGTTTGAATTCCTACATTGAGAACTTCCTTTCAAAACATTTTCCCTAGAATGCATCTCTTTTTTCCAGCTTTCAGCTGAAGAGGTATAGAAATCCGTGTCTTCTCTAAAGCGACAGTTTAATGAGCCACCGTGGCCATCATGGGATGTTGCTGTGTGACGGTTATAATGCCTTTCCTGGTGCTGAAGTTCGTTGCTTCCTCTTCTTTTATTGGGATCTCCGCCCCTTTGTAGATCTCTTTTTAAATCATCTCTGTCTCTTTGAAGATCACGGTTCCGTGGATGTTCCTGGTGCCTCACTGGACCACTGCCCCTTGGGAACTCCCGATCCTTAAATGGATTATGACTCATAGGATGTCTGCGGTGGACAACTGGATCATGGCTCCTCGGATTCTCCCGGGCCCTAACAGGGTTACCAAATCTTGAATGCTCTTGGTCCCTAGCTGGTTCCCGGCTCCTCGGGCGCTCTCTGCCCCTACTTGAACTGTGCTTCCTCGGATCTCCGCGCTCCCTAGCTGAATCGTGACTTGTGGGTCGCTCACGTTCCCTACCTGGATTGTGGCTCCTTAAATCATGCTTTGGGAATCCGTGACCGTGCTCCACTATGATAGGGGCACTATGTGGACTGAAGCCCCTGTGTGGAACACTATATTCTTCCTGTGGATCCAAATCTTCAAATTGTTTAAGATGTAGATGAGGCGCCATATATTTTGACTTCAATGACCTGTGTTGGAAAAGTAAGTACAATACGTTTAACACTGAAGTAATATAAATGGGAAAAAATTAAAAAGCTTTGCTGCCTTAATTACGTTAAAACAATAGTAATAAGATGTCCAAAAATATATATATTTTTAAATAATTTGTACTGTCCTTCTTGGTGATCAGAGACAGCGTTCAAAAATTTAAAAAAAAAATCTACAGCAGTAGAACAATAGCAGAGTTATGAAATAACTCATAAAAGATTACAACAAGTAAAAGCTAACGCTGAATCCATATTTTCTCCACTCCTTTCCCTTGCTCAGGCAGACCAGTGTTCCTGTACCTCTCGCTATAGGAGCTTCGTTCACGTCTATCTTCGTGTACTTTATTCTGATTTCCATGTTCCATTCTGTCATGGCTCTTTCCTTGTAAATACCTAGGACTGGAACTTCTTGAATAGCGTCTGTCTACATAAGCGTAATCATGCTGATTCCTTCTTTGGCCTGGAGAATGAATCCTCTGATGCGTTTCCATGCCGTACTGTAAAGCTTCAGGAGACGACAATCTCTCCCGGGGCAGCTGTCTTGGAGAGTCCTGGCGAATATCCTGGATGCCATCCTGTTTGTGGCACCTTGGCATGGATGCAGTTTTCCGTTTTTCGGCTCGACCTATAGCCTCGATGAACTTGGCCCAGTGGTCAACCTGCTCATCCGCTTGGGAGGATCCGTTATCCCAGCATATGCCGCTTTCTGTGTTTCTGATGTCCACATTTTCTGAACTTCTCCACTGACCAGAATGCATGTGGTACTGCTCACCGTAATATGCATCTCGCCTGCCGAGAGTCGAGGGTCTGTATAAACGAAGGTATTAGGGATTAAAACAAATCGGGCCAAAAAAAAAAAATGTTTTTAAACGCACAAGAGCAGCTGATAAAAGAATTTTAATTGACTCAAATTAGTTGAACTCAAATACCTTGAATGTAGAGGGGATCGTGAGCGCTGCTGTGACATTGTCACCTTTAAAACAAAAGAAGGTGAGCCACACGACCAGGCGTTATAAAATAATTGGGTCTACAAAACAAACCATGAGGTGGTTTCGAAAAAAAAAAAATATAAGGAAATATGAAAGTAACTACAGTATATTTGTCCGACAAATGCAGGATTTTACTGTAGGGGGCGTAGTAACGACTTGCCAAGCGAAAACGAGAAATGTTAAAGCTTTATTTTATAGTGTTATCTTTATACTTCAAATACAATACTAACAATATTTAGGAGGCGGGACTAAAAGAAAAAAAAGGTACCTTTTCATTCAGAAATTTGAATAAATGAGTAAACATTCAATTTTGATAAGATTTGTAAAAGAACGAGTTAAAAGAACTAAAATAATTAAAAATCGTTGAGCCGGCCCCTTTTTAATTCATTTACCTTAAACTCCGCCCCCCAAAACCTTCAGCGGATTAACTCTCACACCAGTTTACAGGTAACAAAGAGTTCACGCCACAAGAGAACATTCAACTCCTCAAAAGCAGAAGAAACTCCATCTTTAAAACCTTCTTATACATATGATGTGGGGAAAAGGCTGGGGGCGGGGCTATTAAATGATTGACAAGAAGCCATAACCAATAAAAACACACTCGGTAACTAAGGGCAGGTTTACCAGTATTATTCAGTCATATAATAATACTTTATTGAGGCAATAAATTTACTTGAATTAAACAAAATTAAACTTTTAATTATTTCTGCATTTTTTTTAAAAATATATTTGTATCTGTAAAAAAAATTAAATAAAGTGGAGTAAACATATAAAGGGGCCATTTGGGACACAAACAGTGCAGTAAATGGCTAAATAGAAAAGAGCTTTTCTTTTTAACTTAAATTAATTTATTTCAATATTAAATACATAAATACAATAAATGCTTAAAAACGCTTTATTTTATATAATTATTGTTTAGCGTTTCCATAACAGAAACCGTTCTCATATAGCTTTTTCTATCCGGTTAGCCTTTAGCAACAATTATTCTGATACTCAATTATTAATTAATTGTATTGATTTTAATTGTTTTCGAACAAGACGTCCAAACCAAATGACCTGCAGCGAGCTAAAAGTGCACATACCTATTTTTTCACCCTGAGGCACAACAGTAGGCCTGACTGAGAGAGTTAGCATTAGCATTAAGGTTAGCATTAGCGCTTACCCTGTGCACGTCTCACGGCTCGAAATGCAAGAAGACGAAACGTCCACCAAAATACCAGCTTTCAGCACATTTTACATAAAAACATATGGGGAATAAAAACTGCCGTGTTTGTGTGGGAAAGTGTATAAATGCAGTAACGTCAGGGCGCGTGAGGTCTCCAGTCCAACGCACGACAGGAAGCTTATCCGGAAGTACGTCAAAGAGTTGGTGCTCTGACAGGAAACAGGCCTAAAAAGCGCTTCTGCTTATATTTTTAATTAGAAATTATTTTATTAAAATATCCTGATGTCATTTTTTATATCAAAATAAATATAAACGTCAGTTTTGATGTAAATATCCAGCTGCTTGTGTCTAATTCTGACATTCTAGCATTTAAGTTTTAAATTTAATTTCTTTTTTTTCATTCTTTCTTTTTTTGCTAATCTGATTTGAAGTTCATGGGTTCAATTCCCAGCACCACCAAGCTGCTACTGCCGGGCCCCTAAGTAAGGCCCCTAACGCCTCAAAACCAAAACCTTTTTCTTATCTTTCTTTCTTTTTTAATTAATAAATATTTCATCACTTATTTCATCTTCATTTGCGTGCCCGTTTTTTGTAATAAAATATTTAAAAATCAATCAAAATGTATAACATTTATAAAAAAAATTCTAAAACATTTATTTTAATTGTTTGTCTGTTCTGAAATGTATCATCTTACCATGTCCTCTTTTATCTACTATTATTTAACTAATAATTTAACTCTTATTTAATTATCTATTTCTTATTTGATTTAATTATTTATAATTATTATTAATTATATTAATTATAATTAATTCATTCATTAATTATAATCATTAAAAAAAAATCTTATACGTTTATTATTATTATTCATTATTCATTTCACATTTGTAGTCCTGTAATGATTGATGGTAACACACCTGCCCAAGCACCAGATCATCTTCATCCACCCGGTCCTCATTCAGCAGCGCTGTGTATTTAAAGAAAGACTCAGTGACGAGACGTTTTGGCTCATCAATCATTTTATTGTTATTTCAGTTTGTTGTTCTCGTGTTTTCCAGAGCGTTTGATTCATGCACCGTTAATCACTGTGAAGCGACTTGTGGATTTGCGTGAGAATGAGAATGAAACGGAGCCAGAACCTTCAAGCCTGAACTGAAATGCCACCCAGTTGGTCCTCAAGCTACCGGTTCATCAGGAGAGGGAACACCTGAGCATCGTACACGTCGCTTTAGACCATCAGCACACATGCCAAGCTTCGTCTTACCTTCAGGGGGCGCAAGACCGGAACAAACAAAGCCGTTCAGCGAAATAACACACAGCTGTAGCATTGTGTTATGTATGTATATTTCAACACGACTTTCAGACTGACACCCGGCCTGCATAGTTTATTTTTATCTTTCGTTTCTTTTGTCTGAGTTATGAATAAAAAGCTACACTTATTATAGCGTTCGGACAGTTTTACGCTTGACGCTTTGCATACCAAAGACCTGCGAAATCCTGACACACAACACGTCACACTTGACACATATACACACGGTCAGTTAGCTGGTCGCTTGTGCTCTCGCAGCAAAACCCGGACAAAGTTGCTACAAGGTGCATAAGATGACGCTACGAAGTGTTTAACGGAATATAAAGAACACTACGGCTGCGAGAGGCGCAATACAGCTGCTTTCTCCAGCAATAACTACAGGAAATGACGCTGAAATGTTACAGATATGAGGAAAAGGCAAAGCTTCTTAAATAGTAGTATAATTATTCTATTATAATATTATAACTACAAGACTCAGCGCTCCCCCCTTTTTCCCAGGATGCACTCGGGTCTCTCACGGAGGAGCTTGTAAGAGCTGGAACAGAAGTACGACAGACGAAGGTCAAATCCCAAACCGCCCTTCAACACGGCCGAGGCGTCCCGAGTACCCTAGAACAGAAACAACCAATTAGAAAGAGCGACAGAGTGCAGCGTTCAGAGTTCTATTAGCAGATATACTAAGCGTTTATTAACAAAATATGGGAAGTGGTAGCCTAGTGGTCAAGTTGTTGGACCACTAATTGGAAGATCGGAGGTTCGATTCCCAGCACCACCAAGCTGCCACTGCTGGGCCCCTGGGCCTTCTAAACCCCCAAAAGAGATAAATGTAAGTTGCTCTAAATAAGGGCACCTGCCAAACAACAGAAATGTCTGTATTAAAGGTCGACCGATAATCAGTTTACCGATATTTAATTATTTCTTTTTATTTTTAAACTGATACTTTTATATGTATATATTCATTATGTTATATAAAATAAAGCTTTTCTTTTTTTTTGCTTGGTCAACAGAAAGGGTTTGTACGTAAACATGGCTGCTGTTAAAAAACTCGTCTGGGAGGTTTCTACTCAATCTGGCAACCTTGGACTCTCAGATAATCTAAGTTACATCTGAAAGCTTGCTGTGCTACACTGTCTTACCTACTGCGCTAGACCGTGAGCTTGTCCATGCTCGGCCCCAGACCCTGGATGAGCGGCGAATCGGCGGCGGTGCTGCTAAAGCTCTGGATCAGGTTCTTGTTGCAGTCTCCAGCTTTAGGATATTCAGCCTGTCCAGTGAGATGCAGGAGATCCAGCGCCTGGGGGTTCCTCATGAGGTTCTCTGAGCTGTCACTGTTGGGGGAGTATTCCTGCATCAGCTCATCCCTTGACACCGGACTAAAACCAACCAGGAAAAAATCGTAAGATAGTCAGTTTTAGAGTTTAAGAAAGCACTCCAAAAAACAATCAGTGAGTTACAGTTTTCTTCCGGAGCCCATTTGGGGACCAGGCTGTGCTTTTCTACTTGTGTCCCGATCCTTGAGAAAGGACTACCTGACATCCATGGACTGGACACCGTCTGATAGATCATCAGCGGCGCTGCCCTTAGACTCCAGAGGCTGCAGGCTGATCAATGGAGAACCGGATGAGATGGATGAAGAAAATTCACTCTTAAACTTGGCAAAAGTGGAACTTCCTGAGGACCTGCTGGAGGGACCATTAATCTGGACAACATCTAAAAACAATACACTGTGTTAGTGAACACCATTAGACACAAACACATACACCATCAGACACGCACACACACACACACATACTATCAGATACACAAACACACACACACACACACACACACAAATCTCTGTAGTCTCACCTGCAACCTCCAGATCAGAGACTGAATCTATCACAGAGGAGTCCAGATGTGTCTCATCCTTCTGTTTAAACACAGAGTCTTCTGTCACTAAATGTGTGTGTGGTGGTGGGGAAATGGGGGGGGTGCTTGTGTCGGTGTGTCTCTGCATGTGTATTTACGTGTGTTTATGTGTATGTACTTGTGTGGACGCATGTGTGTGCTTGTATGTATGTGTTTATATATGAATGTGTGTGTGTTTATGTTCTGTACAATCCTGTGTGTGTGTGTGTGTGTGTGTATGGGTTTATACATCCTGGTGGGAAACTAAACCTAAATACACACAGATTCATAGGGGCTCATGGGGACCAAACCTGGTTGTGGTTAGGGGCTAGGGGTTAGTGTTAGGGATTAGGGTTAGAGTTAGGGGGTAGAGGGTTAGGGTTAGGATTAGGGTTTAGGGTTAGGGGATAAAAAAATACACTTTGTACATTATACAAACCACTACACTTACGGAAAGTCCCCACAAGGACAGCTAACCAGACGAGTGTGTGTGTGTATGTACCTTTGTCTCTGTGTCACTTTTTCTTGTCCTTTTCATGATTTCTTCAATGCGCTAAACAGAAAGAAGTAAAAAAAATAACAATCGCCGATAATAAATTAATTAAACACTTTATTATTAATAAGAGTTAGAATAAACAGATTCTTTAGTAACGAGTGAGAACTTCAGTATGTGATGTGTTTTAATGCTCAGTGGGATTCGAACCTTCTTCCTCTGCAGTCTCTCCTGTTCCTCCTGCAGTTTCAGCTGCTCTCTTTCCTGCTGCTTTCTCTCCGCCTCCCGCTGCACTCTCTGGAACGCCTCCTCTCTCTGTCACACACACACACACACACACACACACACACACATAATGGCGCCATTATCCCAAACACACCCTGCTGCACAATCCGCTAGTCGAGGACGAGGAATAAGTGAGAGTATCATGAGGTTTAGGTGAACCTCTCTATCCAGTTGGTCCTGGAGCTCCTTCAGACGTCTTTCCTTCTGCCGCTTGTCGTTTTCCTCTTTCTCCCTGCGCTCTTCCTCTTGCCGCTGCCGCTCATTCTCCGCCTGCTGAGCCGCCAGCTCCTGACGCTCCCTCTCCTCCGCCTGCTTCCTCTGGAGCTCCTCAGCCTTGAGTCTAAACCAGACGACAGGAAAAGGTGCAGTTAGGAATTTTTACCCAAATAATTTGACAGATGGAAAAAAATTCGGAAAAGTGTCATTTGTGCTAGTTGTTTGTACAGAATTTGGATTTTACAATTTCCTGCTAAATAGTGGGAAGCGAAGCTCCACCAAGCTAACAATGTTGGGCCCCTTAGCAAGGCCCCTGAGCGCTACCTGCTTATTTAGAAAGAGGAGTCACTCTGGATAAGGGGACCTATATACCTCTCCTCCTCCAGACGCTGTTTCTCCTCCTGCTCCTTCTGCTCTCGAGCCTGACGTCGTTTCTCAGACAGCAGTCTAGACGCCTCCTCAGCGTCGGTGGTTCCGGCTTTTCCGGACGGAGTCACCGGGGACTCTAACAAAGTAATAAACAAGTAATGAAACGTTGCATTCGGCTGATCTTTATTTTTATTTAGAACCGATACTAATTCTTTTCATGTTTATGTAAACAATAACTGATATGCAGGAGGGATGTTTCTTTATCGTTTTTGATACAATAATAACAGTACTACTTGTTATTATAACTACTTGTTAGTACCAGTGCTGTGTTTGCGCAACTCCTTAAAATAGCCACAAGATGGCGGCATATATCAATGGATCCGGTACTACAAAACCGATATTGGTTAATTCAAAAACATAATATCAAAATAATATCGGTAAAGCTGATTATCGGTTGATATATAATTAAAACAACACACACACACACACACACACACACAATATGGAACTTTTTATATGCTGCTCCGGCCATAAAAATAAAATAAAAATAGTAATAGAAATATGTGTAACAGCAAAAGATAGAAAATGTTATTAAATTAATATTTTTTTAATAAATTTTAATAATATACATATTGATACCTATTTTTTATTTATTAATATATATATTTTTTATTACTTTTTTCTTACTGCTTGTACAGGTAACGGTTAAGCAAGTTTTCTTTTTCGGTCAGTTAATTATCCCGACACAACTGGCAAACAAAATTTTACATCAATTTTTACGCATCAATAAATCTGTCGTTCTTCCATCATCCTCTCACCTGCGTTATGTCCGAGTTCTCTGCTTGTGGATTTGGGAATCTTTTCACTCCTGGAGGTTTTCCTGTCCAGAGTGTTGGAGTTTTTACTCTCGACTCCTTTCTCGTCTCCATCCAGCCTCCTGTAGCTGTCTGCACCCGGGGTCACGGTCACGGCTCTGTGCCTCATGGGGGAGGTGGGGTACTGCCCCGGAGAGCACGGAGACTGGATACGGCTCCTACACGACTTGGACCTTAATCAGAGCACAAAAGGTTTTTATCACTGAGAAATGGTGAAAAAATCAGACTGAGAGGGAATTTAATTAAAATCCCAAATATTCTTGTTAGAATTTAGA
>VCAZ01000024.1:3040781-3178281 GCA_005784505.1 Bagarius yarrelli
CATGACATCACACATGCATGACATCACACACTTAAACATGCAGAGAGTAACCACACCCACCCACAGATACAAAGAACAAAAAGGGCAACACACAAAGCAGCTGAAGATTAATACCCGCTTTGGATTGGCTGGCAGATAAGAGAAATACAGCCTCATTGGCTAAGATGAAGGAAACCGAGGGAGAGGGCGAGGCAGCTTTAGAGTCACCTACACAGCAAGAAATGCAGAGTCGAGGTAGCACAAACCATATTAGCCCATGTCGCATGTTTATTTACTTCCGTTGCTTGATGCAGTAACAACACGTGATCCGTGACTCAGATAAAGACAAACAGATCTATAGTAGGATGCCGCCACCACCATGTTTTACTGTTGCTAATGTACAGTGCTTTTTTAGCTTCCGTGCCAACTTTTTGTATCATTTCTGGAAGATTTAGGTGGACTTGCTTAGTTTTGGGATTTGGGGTATTGTCTAGTCCCCCATACCCAGAGGGTCCAGACAAAAGGTCTCATGCAATGAGTGGCCAGGACTCGAGAGAAATACCTGCAAGTTTTTTACTTGCATCAGTTCTTTCATCAGTTTTGGTGGACATCCTGGTCCTGGTAACGTCATTATAGTACACCAGTACAACAATTTTATTTGTTGATTTGTTTATTTTGTTCATTTTGTCACACACACACTATTATAAAAAGGTGTGCATATTTCTGAGATGGTGTCTTCCAACTTGGTTACTTGGTCTTTGTTGCTCCACCCTCATCTGAGAGGGTATCTTCCAGCTTGATCATTTGGTCTTTGTTGCTCCATCGTCATTTAAGATGGTGTCCTCCAGCTCGGTCATTTAATCTTTCTTAGTCATTTGGCCTTTGTTATTTCATCTTCATCAGAGACTGCATCTTTCAGCTTCATCACTTGGTCTTGAGATGGTATCTTCAAATTTGGTCACCTTGGTCTTTCCCTTGCTCCACCCTTATCTGAAATGGCATCCTCCAGTTTAGTCACTTGATTTTTCCTCCATCTACCCTTATATAGGATGGTATCTTCCAGTTTCTGATTGACTAAACACACCTGATCAAGATGATCAGCAGTTGGTAGAATGGAAAGGGTTGGAAAACAGGAAGGACAAAGGAATTTGAGGAAGATGGGTTGCCAGACCCTGGTCAGTTTTTTACATTAAAGGGGGAACATGCTAATCTGTTAAGGATTTCTTTCTTAACACAATGTTTAGGTCAGGGCAAATGAATGACTTCATCAGCGTATTCCGTGTAAGCTTTCAGAAATGACATGATGACATGGCGCGGTGAAATATTAATACAGCTCGGAAAGCGAGCGCACTCCTGATACAGCGACTAAATGAGTTTCGGTGACACGAGTTGGGTGGTAATTTGATCCTCACCGAAGGGAGGAGACGGAACACTGATGCTGATGTTGATCTCAGGTTATTTAAGTGCAGCTTTAGAGCTTTCTAGAAGCATCTACGTCCCGGCGTAAAGCCAGATTGATGGTTCTCTCTTTCTATATGTTTATATAATTACAAGAATACACACAAACGACCTGAAGACCTAACAAGCCAGCACGGGGATCACGGATCACGCTCTCAGGGACGCCTCTCTTGCTCTGTCTCTCTCTCTCTCTCTCTCTCTCTCTCTCTCTCTCTCTCTCTCTCGGACAGGGTGAATTATTAATGTTGTTATGAATGCGCCACAGAGTCTGGGTGGTGCTATAGTGTCTCTGTCGCTGCTGTGTGGAAAATCACACCGATGCTAATAAGGAAGGGATGCAGAGGAAACAGGGACCTCGCCCGAAACTATGGGATTTAGGAGAAACTGGCTGTTTAGTCAGCATCTGAATCGCAGTGTAACCTTGAGATATCAGTGACACACCCTGATGCCAGCTTTTTTTTTTTTTTTAAAGGATTACATCACTGCTGCAGTGTTTTGTTATTTAACAAACCCCCCACACCGGCACCGGCCCCACCTCCCCCCACACCGGCTCCGGAAATGTTTAAACAAAACAAAAAAACCCCTTTTCCCTGCATTGCAGCCTACACACCCTGTACTATGCTTTCATCCACCTCCACCTTCTCCCCCCTGTTCCCTAGAGGATCCGGATCTCAGACTCACCCTCGCAGGCTCTCGGCAGGCCGCCCCACGTCCAGCGCTTAGGTCTTTGCTCTGACGGCAGGTTGCGGTCCTCCGAGCGCCGCATCAGTGCCTCCAGGTGCTCCTGCTCATTGCGTTCCAAAACAGGGAAGACAAGATTCTCTCTAACTGAGCTGTCACTGCGCACTGCGCGCGCGAGGACGGAGACAAGGCCGGCTGATACTCCATACCGACTGCCTCCCACCCTCACGCTCGCTAACACACACACACACACACACTCGCACACACACAAACACACACACACAGATGCACAACCTCTCTTCCTCACTGACTGCTAGTTAATAACAAGGAAGGGCCTTGCCCCGTGTGTGTGTGTGTGTGTGTGTGTGTGTCTCTCTCTCTTTCTCTCTCTTCCTCTTTTTTTCAGGTGATGGAGTGCTTCTAAAAGAGCACTGAGCTGAGGACTGCCCACCTAAACCCCTCCCTTTATTCCTCCAATGGCACATGGCTACACACACACACACACACACACACACAGAAATACAGAGTGTAGCTATGGTAATGGCACAGGTCACATCAGTGTTATCGGAAATCTCTCTCTCTCTCTCTCTCTCTCTCTCGTGCGCGCGCACTCTCTTTCTCTTCCTATTTTCTCGCTCTCTATTTTCTCTCTCTTTTTTCTCTTTCTTGTTTTCTACTCACTCACTGGCTGCAGTGTTTTTATCCTTAGAATTAACAACAATATACACAATAATACACACATGCAAAACACATTTAATACACAGAATTAGCTATTTTATCCTCCTAAAAAAGGCAAGTATATAATAATAATATAATAATAATAATAATAAAACTAAATGTAATATATTTATTATAGTCATAAGCCTATAGGCAATTTTTCAACAATAAATTATTAGTAATATTAACTCACATCTCTGTTTATCCATTTTTCTCCATCACCACCTTGACGTGACTGTAAGTCTGTAACTAAACCCTACGTTTCTTAGGTTAATCTCTTTCGAAAAATACAAATAAAAAGCTCTAGATTTATTTCTAATGTCACTGCAGAACAAACAGAATCGATGTAAAGGGCAGGAACAGGAAGACGAACAAGAACATGGAAGAATTTGCACACACGCAGCATTAAAAAAGCCACGCTGGAGCTCGCACATCGGTCTAACGTCAATACAACATCAATGCAACGTCAGTCCACCAGTTTAATCTGCTCTTCCCAAAAATCCTACAACACACACACACACACACACACACACACACAATAGTGTTTTTGTTCAAAATTCTAATTGCAGCTTAACACATCAGCACTAATTGTGATTTATGCTTCTGTCAGCAGGTACCGGATCTCAGAATCTATGAGGTCATCAGACTGCGCCGGACTGACCCAGCGTTAGCATGAGGGGGCGAGAACAACACGGCAACGGCTCTTCATTTCAATCAATAAAACACCATTAAACCCCTCAATGTTAAGCTCCGCCCCCGTCTGTTTATAATTAATTAACATTATTTAGAATCGAGCTGTGGACCAGTTTAGTTCTTCGTTTCCTTTTTCTTATTCTGTTCTTCTGGGCCAGGAAAATGCTGCACCCCTCAGACAGAAAAGAGTGGCTCAGCCTGCAGCTTTTACTTATCGGCGTTTTAACCCAACCGGTAAAGTGACTCAGGGGCAATGTTAGCATTTAGCATTGATAAGGATTTATGTTTTAAAGGGTTACGGTTTAAAGGAGAGGTTTACGGTTTAAAGGGGAGGTTTAAGGTTTAAAGAAAAGGTTTAAGGTTTAAAGGAGAGGTTTACGGTTTAAAGGAGAGGTTTAAGGTTTAAAGGAGACTTTTACAGTTTGAAGGAGAGGTTTACGGTTTAAAGGAGAGGTTTACAGTTTAAAGGAGAGGTTTAAGGTTTAAAGGAGAGGTTTACGGTTTAAAGGAGAGGTTTACGGTTTAAAGGAGAGGTTTAAGGTTTAAAGGAGAGGTTTAAGGTTTAAAGGAGAGGTTTAAGGTTTTAAAGGGGGGTTTAAGGTTTAAGAGGTTTAAGGTTTAGGAGGGGAGGTTTAAAGGTTTAAAGAAGAGGTTTAAGCTTTTAAAGGAGGTTTAGGTTTAAGGTTTAAAGGAGAGGTTTAAGGTTTAAAGGAGAGGTTTACGGTTTAAAGGAGAGGTTTAAGGTTTAAAGGAGAGGTTTACAGTTTAAAGGAGAGGTTTACAGTTTGGTTTAAGGAGAGGTTTACAGTTTGAAGGAGAGGTTTAAGGTTTAAGGAAATTTATGATTTAAAGGAAAGGTTTAATGATTTTAAAGGAGAGGTTTACGGTTTAAAGGAGAGGTTTACGGTTTAAAGGAGAGGTTTAAGGTTTAAAGGAGAGGTTTAAGGTTTAAAGGAGAGGTTTACGGTTTAAAGGAGAGGTTTACGTTTAGGTTTTAAAGGAGAGGTTTACAGTTTGAAGGAGAGGTTACAGTTTAAAGGAGAGGTTTAAGGTTTAAAGGAGAGGTTTACAGTTTGAAGGAGAGGTTTACAGTTTGAAGGAGAGGTTTAAGGTTTAAAGGAGAGGTTTACAGTTTAAAGGAGAGGTTTAAGGTTTAAAGGAGAGGTTTAAGGTTTAAAGGAGAGGTTTACAGTTTAAAGGAGAGGTTTACAGTTTGAAGGAGAGGTTTAAGGTTTAAAGGAGAGGTTTACAGTTTAAAGGAGAGGTTTAAGGTTTAAAGGAGAGGTTTAAGGTTTAAAGAAGAGGTTTAAGGTTTAAAGGAGAGGTTTACAGTTTAAAGGAGAGGTTTACAGTTTACAGGAGAGGTTTACGGTTTAAAGGAAAGGTTTTGGCGTCATTTCGGTATTGATGTTAGCATTTAGCATTGATAAGGATTTATGTTTTAAAGGTTTATGGTTTAAAGGAGAGGTTTACAGTTTAAAGTTGGTCATGTCTCAGAAGTTTCTAACTCTAGTTGTATTTTTCTGGCCCAAAAATGTCCACAATTAGATCATTACCAGTGAAGTTACATTTTCTGTTATTGGCTCTATAAACAACTGCTGCCACATGACCCAAGCGTCCAAGACAGTAAAAGTAAGACAGTATAATGTCTCAGACCTTCTCCTCCTGCTCACGCCGCCTCCTCTTCTGGTCCACAGCAGCTCGGCGACGCTCTTCCTTCTGCCGCTGCTCCTCCAGACGCCTCCCGCGCTCCTCCATCGAACGCTCGTACTGCTTACGGCAGCGCTGCTCCTTCTCCGAAAGCTCCTTCTCCCGGGTTGCTGCACAGGCACAGTGAAACGGGGTAAACAGACTGAACGGGTTCCATCGCGGGTTTTAGTAATAGTCTGTTAACTAGTTAAAGCTTTGGATTGTTAACAGGAGGACTGGGGTTCGAACCCCAGTGCCGCCACTATAGGATGCTGGAACAAGACCCTTAACACTTCCTGCTCCAGAGATGTAGCTGTGTTTTGTGCACAGGGAAAGTATCATGCTGGAACAGGGTTCGAGTCCCACCGTCCAGTGTGACTCCGACTTTGTAAAACAAACTGATGTGGGTGTTTTTTGCAGGTGAGGTTTTAACTTACCCTGAGTCCTCTCTCTCTCCTCTCTCCTCCCTCGCGCTAGTTTCGCTCGCTCGTTTGTTAAATCTGGAAAGAGAGAAAGGTACGGGGTGTGAGACAGAAACACACTCCGTATCATATGTGTGTACTGTTGTCTACTGTTAGGCAAATTAATTAAAGATCTATCGATATTCGGTTTTACTGATATTTTCCTGATGTTCAAGCCTTTTTTACTTTATCAGTTATCGGAGGTGTAATACCGGATCCACTGATATATCGACATCTTGTGGTTGTTTTGAGAATTGCGCTTAAGACCTTCATTATGGCATTGCACATATTGCACATTATGGCACAGGACACAGACAGTCATGCAATTCATAAAGTATGGAAATTTTTGCTATTTCATCTCATTACACAAAGTAGATGCCCACCTGGGGTATCTGTCTGCCCACCATAAAAGGATATATTATTATTCATATCGTGGACTGGACGTAAATTGGGTATTAAATAGCTGAAGGAAAAGTCCTTTTTTTTTTAAAGAAGACAAGTCAATAAACAGGTTCTTCACATCAGTGTGCTGGGTAAAAAATTAAATGTTTAATATTTGTCTTTATTAACACGTCCCTGTTAGACGTGGATCAGATTTCTGTCTGGTAAAAGGGACCTCATTCCTGGACAGATCGGACGGCATCTCAGTATTTTCTCTTCATTTCTCTGCATCTGGTTGCAATTTTTGTGCTGGACGTTTGTGCCCTTCTGCTACAGAGATCTGAAGACATTCCTCCAGTCGGAGACATCAATCAGTCAGATGGACGCTTCATCTCCCTCCATGCATAAATAGAATAAAGTCACTTACTGGATTTGTCCAGCGTTGCAGCCATCTTTAATTCTTTCTCCAGAAAAAAATCAATCAAATCTTCCCGGGATTCGAGAGGCACTGCGGGAATTTACATGATCTATAAAAGAATAAAAGAATAAACGTCTCTTTTTTTCCCCTCAGTTCATCTGTTTTGCAGAGCAGCCGTCAGTACGTGTGTGTGTGTGTGTGTGAGAGAGAGACAACAGCAAGCGCGCATTCGGCGAGGCATTACGTCATCCTTAGCCGTGGCTCTACATACAGTATCCATGGCAACTGCCTCCACAGGAGCAAAAAAAAATGAGCCTCCATCCCAACCCACCCAAAGCAAACGGCTGTTTGTTCATCGAGTTATTAAAAAAATTTATATTTGCTGATATTTTTACAACATTTTTGGTTCCCAGCACCACCAATCTACCACCGTTGGGCCCCTTGAGCAAGGCCCTTAACCCCCAATTGCTCAGTTGTATAAAAGAGATAAATGTAAGTCGCTCTGGATAAGAACATCTGCCAAACGCTGTGAATGTAAGTGTGTCACACACCGTAAACACTCTTTAAATAACACACATCTGCAGTGGTCGATTGGATGATTAAAGGGAGGTCAGGTTTCTTCTGCGCGTTTTAAATAAACACACACACACACACACGACAGGAGGCGACGGTGAAGTTCAGACTCACTCATTTTTACTGATAAAATTCCATGACATTTCGGTTAATATTTATGACTGAATGTTTTATGATGTATCTACACACACACACACACACACGTTTAATAAAAAGGAGATTGGAATTGATCACAGTATAAAATAATAATGACCATCTGTCACATGATGAACTGTAATTGTTTTAATTATTGTAATATAACTAATATTATCAAGTAAAATATACTGAAAATTAAATAAAATATTAGATTTCCAAAATTTTTGAGATTTTTTGGTCCAGAAATTTCTGCTCCAAAATATTTTTGTGACCGTCTGAATCTGTACACAATCGCAGGATTCTCAGACTGGAAACCTGCTAAAAGTACAAAAAGTGGGGAAGTGGTGGCTCATGGTTAAAGGTGTTGGACTACCAACCTGAAGGTTGCGGGTTCAATTCCCAGCTCAACCAAGCCTCCACCGCTGGGCCCCTGAGCAAAGCCCTCAACCCCAAACTGCTGACTTGTATAAATGAGATGAATGTAAGTCGCTCCGGATGAGGACAAAAAACATCACACGTAAGAGACAGAAAAGGAATTTAAGTCTGGGAAGAAAAAGAAAGACAGAAAAGAAGGAAGGAAACCCGTTTTCTCTGGTTGGATCGCGTTTATTTCAAAATCATTCAATCAAAAGCAAACAAAAACACACAAACGCTGATGTTCCCATGACACCATCCTGTGTCTGTGGATTTACAGTTCACCCCAATCCGTTTTTCAGAAACGAACCAAACTCCCGAAAACGAACCTGCCCACATTTCAGTTCCGATTCTTACATACAAAAATGTGTGTTAAAGTTTCGACTCGTGGTGTTTTTGTCTCCTTGATTTGGAAAAAAATTAAAACGAGTTCCATTAAACTAGACGTGTTTGTGGGGGTGGGTGGAGGGTGGTATAAGGATCGGTGTAAATGTCTTCAGGGTCAATGTAATTCAGAAATAATACAGCAGCTCTGTATGTAAAACAAAAGAGGAATACAGACAGACGCAGGTTCAAGGCATCGTGTCTCTCTCTCTCTCACACACACACACACACACACACACACACACACACACACTTCTCTTTAATCGTTTGGACGCTACAAGAATTGCAGACTGCAAGAGAAAAACCTAAAATTGTTTGTTTTTATTGCAACTCCAGACTAAATTCCACGGGCTGTGAAATGATATAAATACATTAAAAACGAACATTTGGGATGTAAAGAGTGACGCAGTCGTGTAGTTAGTGACCGACACCCTAAATCTGAGGCGCGGGTTCCAGAGAGGGACGGACTCCAGACCTCCGGCTGCCGTCGATGAACCGGAGTCCACGTCCTCTTCATCAGCAGCTCCAACTTAAATCTACAGACACACAAAACACAAGACGTGTTCATGTAAATAAGGAAACAGACATCAAACCGCTCCTCGTGCTGCATCACAGGGGGCGGAGTAACACAAAAGAATAGACAGAGAGACAAGTGAAGGTAGAGAGAGAGAGACAGAGAGAGGCTGTTTGGGGGGGGGGGAGAACAAACGATGGCGAGAGAGAAACAGAAATATAGCTACAGTATGACGGATACAGGAAAAAAAAAAGGAGGAAAGGGACAGGAAAGAGTGTGACAAAGGTAGAGTGAGAGAGAGTGTAAAAGAGAGAGAGGTAGAGACAGATGGGGCAGTTGAATAAGGAATAGAGAAATGGAGGTAGAGTAAGACAAAGAAGGTGGAGCGAGAGAGAAAGAGACACCACACATCAATGTGATTGACAGAAGTAAAGACTAAGCCCCTCCCCTTCAGACACCTCTTTCCCTACAATAAACCCCCTGCGTCTGCGTCCACACTCACATCATCGATGTCCTCGTCGTCATCTCCGATATCATCAAACTGAATCTCATCGTCGTCTCCGGGTCCGAATGTGTCCGTCTCGTTGATTTTAGCTGCAAAAAAAAAAAAAAAAAGGAATAAAATTAAATCATGTAGTCAGTGAGTCGTGTGTGTGTGTGTGTGTGTGTGAGAGAGAGAGAGATCAGTACCGTGCTCTGGAAGTTCTCCGTACGCCTTCAGACTGCGAGCCTCGTCAGCGTTGTACTTCAGAATAACGTCTGCTTTCGTGTCCTGAAACGAACGAGTGAAGAATCGTGGATGTTGTACCGTTTAAACACGTTCAGAATAAAACTCTAACCACAGATCCAAAAAAAATGGACAGTGAAACTGAACTAAAAGGACATCATGGACATGGAGTCTGGACCAAGACGCTTCATTTTGTTTAAAATTATTCTTGAGTTTTTAACACAAACAATAAATAAACTACAAACTGACGCCGTCATGACTCCTGGAGGATTATGGGTAATATTCGGGGGTGCTTTAACTAAATCAACTGTCTCTGTGTTTGATGGACGTCTGTTATAAAGTGTGCATGACATCACAATCTGCACTGAGGAACATCTACTGGTTTATTGGAACATCTGTAACGTCTGCAGCAGGTAAAGTACAGAGATATAAACTGACCTGGTAGTCCCTCAGACCAATGAGGATGATATCTGATGTGTTGATCCAAACCTAGAGAGAGAGAGACAAAAGGGAAGAGTGAAAGAGATAGCGGTTAAAGAGAGAGAGGTGCAGTAAGACAAATGGAGACAAAGAGAGGCACACAAAGGTGGAGAAGGAAAGACAACAAAGAAAGCGAGGGAGGGAGAGAGAGTAAGGGAGAGAACGAAAGAGTAAAAGAGCGTGTGAGCAAGAAAAAGAGAGAGAGACAGACAAAGATAGAGAAAGATAGACAGAGGCAGAGGGACACAGACAGACAGAGGGACACAGAGACAGACGGAAGGATAGAGACAGAGGGACAGACCTTTTTCCGGAGTTTTCCTCGGATGTGACAGAGCCGCTTGACACCGTCGAAGCACATGGCCTCCAACCGGCCGTTTCCCAGCATCTTAATCACCTGAGCGTACTCTGAGGAACAATCCAGAACAATCAGTACATGAAGATGTTTCTCCTCCTCCTCCTCCTCTCACACTCTTTATTCCACAGATCCCTGACCAGCTGAACGGCGAGTGTTACCTTGTCCATCCTCTTTAAACACCAGCTCTCGTTTCTCCGACTCGTTCTCATTCTTACCACGACGCCTGTTCTTACCTCCTTTACCTGCAGACCAGAACGGAAACAACCTCAATCAATAAGAGAAGAACAGCAGCCTGACATGTAAACACACACACACACACACACACACTTAAGCTTCAAACTGAGCAGGTGGGATTATTTTTCTGTAACCGAAGCTCCGGTTCCTCGACTCGCTACACTGGGTGATGTGTGTGTGTGTGTGTGAATTAATAGTCGACACGCGCCGTTCTGAACATCAGGATTTCTTTTATATGAAGAAGCAGAAATCATTTGGTGCCTTTAGAGGTTCCTCCTCCTGCTCCTGTTCACCATCATCATCATCATCATGTACAGCATTTGGCACATGTCCATATCCAGAGTGACTCATTTATACAACTGAGCAATTGGGGGTTAGGGGCCTTGCTCAGGGGCCCAACAGTGGCAACTTGGTGGTGCTGGGAATCGAACCCTGATCTTTCAGTTAGCAGTGTAACATCTTTACCACTGCGCTAACCATCTTGTAGCTTACCACCACCACCCACCATCTTGTTGCTTACCACCACCACCACCATCTTGTTGCTTACCAACACACCACCACCATCTTGTTGCTTACCACCACCACCTTGCTGTTCACCATCATCAGGTTCACCACCAATATCCTGTTCACCACCACGTCCTGAGATGTTCCTCATTAGTCTCTCACACACTGACTATAGTTTAAGTTCTGTATCTAAATGATTTTGTAGTAAATCTAAAGTAAATTAAACGATTCCTTTATTTAAATCGCGATTTTTTTTTCTTTTCTTTTGTTTTTTTTGTATTCGGACTCCAGGCGCCGCTCGTGTCCGTGAGACATTTTGGTTAAATATAACGAATTAAAATGGATTTACTTGGTTTAATAAAAACGACAACTAAAAACCAGCAACATTAAACACTTTAAAATCACCTTTAGCGTTTAAAAGTCCAGTTTCTTTTATTTTCACGCGTTTCTTAGACTTCCTTTAAAACCGCACGTTTATCCGGCTAAACCCGTGACGTTAGCATGTTTGCTAATCGAAGCTCGTGCCGCTAATTTACATTTCTTTCTGTCAACCTATATATACTTTTTTTTGTTTTATAAACGGCACCTTTTACCTTTGTTTTTTGGCATCTTTTAGATATCCGACTGTTGCCTCCGTAACCGGTCGCGAAAATAATGAAGGCCTAAATTATTTTTAAACGACGACTTTTTTACTCCGACAAACAGGCGGTAAAGCGACACGGAGAGAAAGAAGCCTGCGCGATTTAATGCGTCATGCGCATGCGCGGAACACTTCAAACCAGCCAAGCTTTATTGAAAAGGACAACGAGAGCAAAGCTGTGAGCTTTATTATAGAATAACATATAATCAAAATAATTAAAAATAATAGAGGATAAAATAACGTGTTTAAAATCTATTGATAGGTCAATCTAACGCATATATAAAGCCGAAACACTAATTAATCACATAGGATGTAAAGAAAAAACGGTTTTTGTTACCCAGCAGGATTTTTTTTTAGCCCTGATAAAAACCTGGTTCTGTGTGACACTTTTTTGGATTTATTTAAAAACGAAAACAAAATACACGTCTTTAAAAAAAAGAATAAAATATTTAACTACTAAGTGTTGACGTTTACAGTAATATTCAACCCTGATCTGATTTATTATATATATTTTTAATCCTTAAGATTTCTGCGAACACATGAGATCCAAACAAAATTCATTCATTCATTCATTCATCTTCTATAGCCACCTCTTCATCTTCTATAGCCACCTATTCATCTTCTATAGCCACCTATTCATCTTCTATAGCCACCTATTCTCTAATTCGGGGTGACGGGGACCTGCTGGAGTCACTGGAATCCCAACCGTCCCTGAAAAAATCTGTTTTTTAAAAAATATTTATTTTGCCTGATTTGCATATCATTAACATAAATCTGCATGTTTTTCCCAAATGTACATTAGTAATATTTATTTATTCAGGGTTTTTTTCCCCACTCAAATCACAACTTTTGGTCCAAAAGAAAAATTCCAAACAAGTTTGTTACAAAAAATATTTAATGAAACAGATTGTTTACTGCATTTCATAATAATCAATATATTACATAAATTCATATTTCTGTCAGCTTAGCCAATCAGATTTGAGCAATTTTTTTTTTACTTAGCGCTCAAAATACAAGTGTAAAAATACTTTATTTTTGTTTGTACATGTTGATTTTTATGTCTCAGGAACAAAAAGTAAAGAATTTTATAACATAATGTTGATTAAAAAACAACCCACTCGCTCCTTAACAAGCTTATGATCTGGAGTGTGTCTGAATCTTTTTTCTTTTGGTTCTTAAAGAATTCCGTTGAAATCCGATGCTTTTTCACACCACAGTGTCTCTTTACTACAATAATATTGTTCCCTACCAGCTTTATAAAAAATATTACAGTATAATACAAGTTCATATGCGTGACTGAGTCCCTCGATTCCCAACAACAACAACAAAAAAAAAATCTACCAAATGTTCCGCTTGTTAAAGAAAAAGTAGTTCATTGTTCAGCTTCGGTAGCAGACGAGAAGAATTCGTATCGTCCACCAGGGGGCATCAGAGTCCAAGTTTGTCTACAGGCGGAGAAGCCAGACGGAAGTCAGACAGACATGGGCAGGCAGGGCCGCGTGCTAGCGCCGGTCCGTGAGGTCCGTGTTTGGTTTGTGTGGTGAGGTGGGCGGAGCCTTAGAGAGCAGTGGAGGTCACTTTCTTCACTCCCCGACGCTGAGCGAGAATAGAGCAGCCCACGGGCTCCAGAACAGGGGGGACGTTCCTGTTCAAGGCGGAGTACGTCGCAGCCATGGCGCCCTGTCAGAACACACACAAGACTATCAACAAAACTGACACATACAATATTAAAAAAGACCATTAATAATTATTAGGCTAAGTTCCAAGGCTAAATGACGCGTGTCTCCGTGAGGGCGGGAGGGTGTTTGTACCTTGACCAGGTGAGGAGCGTCCTGTCTGTTCAGCTGGTATTTGGGAAGCTGGTCTTTGTGAACGATCCACGGATGCCTGAGAACTTGTGCTGCTGTTAATCTCTGATGAGGGTCGACATGAAGCATCTTAGACACCAGATCCTGATGGGGCAACAAGATCCTGTTTAAGGAACTAATGTATAACAACCATCTACGTTTATATGGCAGAACCACAGCATACCAATTTAATTGGTTCTGGAGGTGAGGTGTTAAGACGGAAATCTTTATTACGATATGAATAATAATACAATATAAATAAAAAGAAATAATGTCAATTTATATGAACCGTTATGGCCACCCAAAAAAAATAACATACTATATTTAGAGAAGACATGAAGTAAAAAATGTAACACATAAAATAATTAGACCCACGGTACCACGTACACACGCGGAAGACGACGTCGGTATTTTCATAATTTCATAAACTTGCTTACATAAAGTCGATAAATTGTAAAAGAGGACATGCGTGTGCTGAGGTTCCAACGCGCTTTACGTCATGATGCTTAAACATGTGATAGTGGTGTCAGCAACACCTCCTCCTGCATCCACACACACTCTATATTTGTGACCCCACCTTGGCCTCAGCTGAGACAGAGTTCCAGTATCCTCCGGTAAGGGAGAACTTCCCGCTGCCGATCCGAGCCAGAATCTCCTCCGGCGTGTCCTCGGGGCCGTTAGCGAACGGAGTGAAGCTGTAAAACAGTTTGAGCTCATCGTCAACCACAGTGACATCACGGCAGCGCCGTTCGCTGGATTTATAAGGTCATATGTTCAGGTTTACCCTGTGAGCATGGTGTAGAGAAGAACCCCCAGACTCCAGATATCACACGCTGCATCGTAGCCTTGCTTCTTCAGCACCTACGGGACACCATGTGTTAATTCTGTTTCACCAAATACGAACGCTGATGCTGAAGGAAGTTGGCGATGCGTACCTCTGGCGCTACGAAGTTAGCGGTGTAGCACGGCGTCATTAGGAGGCCGTTCTCTGCTCTCAGCTGCTTAGCAAAGCCGAAATCACAGATTCGGATGGACTCTGGGTTTCCGGATTCGTCCACGTAGAGAATGTTACTCGGTTTAAGGTCTCTGTGGACCACCTAAAAACACGGAACAAGGAAAGACACATGAACTGCAGAACGATCGATGTGTCGGATTATCAGCTCGCGTTTACAGGTTAGTGTTAAGGATGTTAAAGTATGATGATGATGATGCTGGGAATTATACAGAATGAAAGATGAGGATGCTGAGGAATGCTATGGAATAATGAAGATGCTGGGAAATGATATTAAATGATGAGGATGATGGGAATTATACAGGATGAAAAGTATGCTGGGGGAATAATACGGAATAATGAGGCTGCTATGGAATGATATGGAATGATGAGGACTCTGGGGAATGCTATAAACTGATACGGAATGATGAGGATAATGGGATTGCTAGCGATGCTGGGGGAATAATACGGAATAATGAGGCTGCTATGGAATGATACGGAACGACGGAACTATACGCAATGATAGGGAATAAATGGGGTTTCTGGGTGATAATGGAAATGCTGGTGATTATTATGGAATATTGCTGGTGGTAAATAATAATAAGGGATGATTTGGAATAATAGGGAATGCTGGGGAATGATTGGAAATGATCTGGAATAATGGGAACAATATGATGTGAAGCTGGGAATGATATGCGGTGATAAGAAGCCACGGAATTATATGGAATGATGAGAAGTTGGGAAATTATATGGAATGATCTGGGTAATAATAGACAGACGGATAAGGGATTATCTGGGAACATGGAAATGGTTATAACATGGTTATAATGTTAGCGAATGATATGAAACTGACTGGGCATGTTGGGGTGGTGATACTGAGGATGTCGGGGAATAATGGGATGCCAAAGTGAATGTCATGATGAGATAATGGGGATTTTATGATTCAGACATTAAAGAACGATATAGATGTTACGGTGGGGAAATAACAGGAATATACTGATAGACGGAATGATGGATATGTCGGGAGTAATGTGAATAAGTACCCCTTGAGTGTGGAGGTACTCTACTGTCTTGGTGATGGTGTAGAGCACAGCGCTGGCTTCTCTTTCAGAGAAGAACTTCTGTCTGAGGATCTTATCCAGCAGCTCTCCTCCTTTCAGCAGCTCCGTCACCAGAAAGACAGAGCGACCGTCATCATAGACCTGCAGAATACACACACATCAAAACGGATGAAACCATGGCTGCGTCTGAACACATGTCCTTCCATACTTTATAGCAGGGGGTCCTGGAGGGTCGGGGTGTCCTGCAGAGTTTAGCTCCAACCCTAATCAACACACCTGAACCAACGATCTTGCTAGGTACACTTGAATCCTACAGGTAGGTGTGTTAGGGTAAGTTGGAGCTAAACTCTGCAGGACACCGAGACCCTGCGTGGATTCTGAACCTATGAGGTTGCGGGACAAACGACTAATCATCTTCCAAAATGGCGGAAAACTGCTTGGAGTGGAGTTAAATTTAAAATGCACTTATATTTGGCAGACGTCCTTTTATCCAGAGAGACTTACATTTATCTATTTATACAAGTGAACAATTGGTGGTTAAGGGCCTTGCTCAGGGGCCCAACGGTGGTAACTTAGTTGTGCCCCCAACCCCAAAGGAATCGTCCAACACCTTGACCACTGCGTTACCACTTCCCCACTTATTTATCATCATCCAAGTTAAACGGTATCCAACTCTACATTCAGGCTGCTGTGACGTCACAGGTCACGTGACGATATCAAAATGGCGTCCAAATTTCATTCATACAAAACCATAATATTACCCGTTCTTGTTTTAAGACAACTTTACATTTACAGCACTTGGCAGACGTCCTTATCCAGAGCGACTTACATTGAATCGAACCCACAATCTTTAAGTTGGTAGCCCAATACCTTAACCATGAGCCACCACTTCCCCCATTTTTTTTACTTTTTTTCATCCATGCCAAATGTTGACTACTGTATATGGTGCGTATGTTGTTAATGATCAGGAAGTTCCTCCTCGAGTGGGGCGCGATTTCAGACGCAGCCCAAGACGTCCGTCTCAATTTAACCGAATTGACACGATAATCATTTGCACTCGGCTTAACATGAGATCAAATCCATAGATAAACGACAGGACTTGTGGTTAAATGTGGTTATAAATATTCTCCGAAGACAGTAACAGGATCACAGGATCAAGTTGCTCCTTTACTGGGGTCGAGAGATCGATTGTGGCTTGGAGGATAGAGCGCTACCACGGCGCCCCCTAGACACTCACGTCTTTCAGAGTAATGATGTTGGGATGTTGGCCGTAGCGTAAAAGAATTTCCACCTCATCCGTCGGATCTCTTTTGGCTTTATTGATAATCTGGTTAAAAAAATAAAAAATAAATAAATAAAAAAGACGCAAAAGGTTACATGTTTTTATTTTATCTTATCATCAGTGGAACAGACGGTTGGCTCAGAAGCGAGCGCTCACCTTGACGGCGTACTCCATACCCGTGCTTTTGTGGATGCAGCGCTTACAGACGGAATACGAGCCGATGCCGATGTCCTCCCGCACCTCGTACGAGTCGCTGAACTGAGACGTGTTCCGGTGAAGCTGCTGCGGCGAGGACAGAAAAGAGGACATGAGACTCGTTCAGAGAGATGAAAGAATATAGAGACTTAATAAGGTTATAATTAAACAGTGGGAAATGAAAGAGAGAAAATTATTGGCACCCTGCGTAAGAAATATGAGGTGGAGGAGAAATATTTACTTTAACAACACAACGTGTGGATGCTGTAAAGTTATTATTTTACCAATCTACACCTGAGGGTGTGGGAGCAGATTTTCATTCCATCCGAGCAGAACCACACCCGAGTCCACCGAAAGCCGAAATTCGACGGATTTAGCAGGCGAAATCGGGTGTGGTTCTGATTGACTGGACGGAGAACCTGCTTGTACACCCATTGTCTTTGGATAAGACCGTAACACCCTGCCTTAAACAAGGCATTGTTGCTGTTTAAAAGTATCGACACCCTCAAATAATAGGCTTCTAATGCAAAAGGAATCCTTTGGTCTTTTGTTAAACGATGGTGTTTTCCGACGTGTTTTATGTCACATGACCCAAAAAACAATTTCATCACAGGTCTCGACAACTGCACTACCGACCGCATCACAGTCTGATATGCAGTAGTTAATGAAGCAGGATGGATACATAGAATTGGACTGATGGATGGACACACAAATAATGGCTGCGTCAAACATTATAGGACGGGACTGAGGAATAAATGGATAAAAGAAACAGAGAGTTAGTAAAAGATCTGCATGGCGGAATGAGATGGATGGATGGATGGATGGATGGATAAGAGTTGGGAGATTAAACAAATAAAGTGAATTCATAAAATGAGAAAATAGACAGAAATAATGAGACATAGATACAGCCAGACAGACAGAGACATATAGACAGACAGACATATACATAAACATATAGACAGACATATTTATAAACGTATAGAAAGACACACAGCTACAGAGACATATAGACAAAAACATAGATAGACAGAAGATTCCGGGGTTGGTAAATTCCATCGTGCTATAATGTTAGCTGTGTATGTGTGTGTGTGTGTGTGTGTGTGTTTACCTGCACTATAGAGCTCATGTTACTCTGCAGCGGCTGCGTTTCTTCCTCTGAGCTGATGGCCACGAAGCTGAAACCTCTGAACAACTGATGAGCGTTGGCACTAGGGGGCACACCTGGTGAGTCTACACACACGCGCGCGCGCACACACACACACACACACACACACACGCTGAAACTTCCTGTTTCTCCCACACACGCATATTTCAAGGTGTATGAGTCATTCCGTGAGTTTCCTCTCCTCTGCTAGCGATTATTTATTTCTCAAACTTTCGTTACACAATTCCAAAGAATCTCGCTGAGGACACGAGGTCGAGCGCTCCATCCGCCGCCGTACCTTTGGGAGTTTTAGCTGTGAATTCCTGGTCGAAGTAAAAGGTGTCGTCGGGTCTCCCGGAGGCGGGTTTGAACGGGGGCTGAATCTCTCGCCGAAATAATTTCTAAATAAAGAGGAAAAAAAAATGTAATAATAAAAAAGGAATTAATCTCTAGAATCATGACGACGTGTGACGTCTCGAGTGTGTCATAAATCACATGCTGTCATTCAAAAAGCGGTCGTTTTTGAATAAGGGACGAATTAAAATGCTGAATTCGCTCTTTAAGTAGGAATGTTAATTAATTACATTAGGACGTGACGTACTTTAAAGTTGGCTGATGTAAAAGAACTCAGACAATTAAAGCTACTTCAATCGCTTGATAAATGCCGTGCCGAGTTGTTTATCCTGCGTCTCTTACACACACACACACACACACACACTTACGTTCCAGTCGATAGATGAATAAAATTGGTGTCTCTTGATTTCTTCAACCCCGTCTGGTCCTGCACCTGGACAAACATTACACAGCTGTGACTCTTACACCATCAGGCACATGATTGCTCAATGCAGCAGTGAGGAGTAAAACATCACACAGTGTGTGTGTGTGTGTGTGTGTGTGTGGGACTTACCCAACCGGTTGGAAGGGTTTCGTTTAAACAGGTTTCGGAGAAGACTCTGAGCCTCCAAGCTAAGGAACTGCGGCATGCCCAGCTTCGCTCTACAGCATCAGGGAGAAGAACGGACATATTATTAATAATAATAATAATAATAATATGGGTCAATAACAGTGTCTCACTGAAGACATAAGGACAGTAGAAACGTTCATAAAGGGACAGATGAGACAGAGGAACGGATTGATTAATGAGAATGATAGAGGAGATGGATCGTTTTTATAGATGAATGGATGGTTATACGGTTGAAGGATCGATAGTGGACGGATGGAGAAATGAACAGATGGACTGAGTTGACTGATGAATGGAACTGGATAGACAGACAGACACAGCTACAGGGCAGTTAGAGGGATATGAATGGATGGGAGAGAAAAGGCGGATGGATGGATAAATTGGGAAGAGTGAAGAGATGAACCACTCGAGCAGATTTGATTTAGGAATGAACGACTGTGTTTAACCGACGGGATGAATGAATAGACGGATGGAACAGATGTGATGAAACACCCGGTGCAGGTCTGGTTTATCCAGCAAGCTGGTGGAAGATTATCTCCAGCCCTGTCAGAAAGCCGTACTGATTAGCTGAAATCTTTAACGCAGTGTTAAAATGTGAGCGCTCTATGAAGCTGCTCCGAGAAACATCTCCAGCGCCGGTCTTCCGGCTCCCCTGCTAATCATTCCAAACTCCGAGGGTAAAGTTCAGGACCAAAAAGCTGGAGGACACCGTTATCAATATGGAAGTGATCTAAGTCAAACTAGAAGTAAAGAATTAACCTGGAGTAGGATTTCAATAGCGTGTGATGGGTCAGGAGGGGGTGCACAAACTTTTGCACATCAATTACATGTTCACTTAAGATATGTTGGGATCTGCTTTCTCTCCTAAATCTTTTTTTTTTTTTTTTTGTTTGATTTTTTTTTAGTTTGGGGACAAGGACGAGTCACATGATCTTATCAGCGTCTCCATCTGTCTACGTCTGCCTCTCCGGGCTTATCGTGGACATCTGCCCCAGCCTGGGGCAGTTTATCAAACACTCCCTTCTGTTGTTCCCCCTTCTGTTGGGGTAAAATGCTAGCTTGGTGGTGAAGGCGTTGGTTTGCTGATGTTGGTTTGATTCCCAGCACCACCAATCTACCACTGCTGGGCCCCTGAGCAAGGCCCTTAACCCTAAACTGCTCAGTCGCAAGTTATGCTAGTTAGTTATTAGATTTTAGCCAGGACTTAGCTACTAGCATAAAAACTATCATTTGGCAGACGTCCTTATTTAGCATGACTTACATTTATTCAGTTGTTTTTTCTTTTTAAGCACTTAAGGGTTAAGGGCCTTGCTTAGGGGCCCAGCAGTGTTTGCTTGGTGGTGCTAGGAATTAAATCTACAATTATCCGATCAGCAGTCCGATCAACTGCTTATCTCTGCAACTCATCTTAACCACTAAGCTAGCACTTGTTTAGATGTGCTTTGTGTTGCGGGATTAGAACCCAACCCAGAATGATGTTCTGGCCCAGCACTTACTTCAGGATCATAGTCATGGTCTCTTTGCGGTCCTTGCCTTGGAAGGGAAGCGTCCCGGTTAACATCTCGAACTGCAGGCACAAAACACCAAACAAACCCGGTGAGGAGACTGGTGGTGTGATAGACGTACAGTGAAGTGATAGACGCGATGGCGCTCACCATCAGCACGCCGTAGGACCACCAGTCGGCGCTGTGGGTGTGGCCTCGCCGGTTCACCACCTCGGGAGCCATGTACTCCACCGTCCCGCAGAAGGAGTACGCCTTGTTCTCGTGATCGATCGACTCCTTACTGAGGCCGAAGTCTGAAACACACACACAGACCACAACGCTGAGACATGAATACACAACTACGACTTCATACATACACACACACACACACACACACACACACACACACACACACACACCGACTGTAAGATTGTACACCCGCTTTATTTAATTACCCTTTTCTTTATTTATTAATAATAGAATAAATATTTATTATCACTGCATAGAAATGAAACAGAAAGACAGACAGGTACGCCAGTGGAAACACAGACAGAAAGACAGACAGATACACAGAAATACAGATATACAGGAATACAGACAGGTAAGCAAATGGAAACACAGACAGACAGTTTTCTTTATTATGAAACCCAACATTTAAATAAAACAAGTGTGTGTAGGTGAGAGAAATAAAAGTTTCGTTACAAAATAGACAACATTTTCACCTCTTTGTCGCCATCTCTGTTTAAAATCTGCAATTGCAGTTAATTGCAGAAATGATTATTTTTTTGGTGGGTTGTGTTTATAAAAAAGGTGAAAGTGGTTATAGTGCTGGACCGCCAACCAAACGCTGCTGGGCCCCTGAGCAAGGCCCTTAACCCTCAACTGCTCAGTTGGATATATATATATACATATATATAAACAGTAAGAGAGTGGATGTAGACTTGCTCACCGGTCAGCTTGATGTGTCCTTCCTCGTCCAACAGGATGCTGAAATCACACAGATTTAAAGGTCAGAAGATGCGTGAAGAAGGTCAGAAATTATTACCTGAAGCTGAACTTCTTTACTTCTCTGGTTTGAGGTCTCGGTAGATGATTCCCAGGCCGTGCAGATGGTCCAGCGCCAACGCCAGCTCAGCCAGGTAAAACTTCACGTCCTCCTCGGTGAACATCACCTGACGAGGTGATGGCAGAGGTGTGCGCTAGTTATTTAACTAGCTTAAATAAACACACACACACACACACACACACACACACACAGACCTCTTTAGACAGACGAGTGAACAGATCTCCTCCTCTCAGGAAGTCAAGAATGAGATAAAGCTTCCCCTCGGTCTGGAACGCTGTGGATAGATAGATTTTATTTGAAGGTTCTTTGCGTTTGTTAAGACCGCGAGGACGAGAAGGACGGTGGTGCGAGAGCCGTTAATGAGCAAAGACTCACCGTAGTGGAGCTTAACAATGAACGGGTGATTCACCTCCACCAGAATGTCTCGCTCCATCTTAGTCCTGACACGATCACGCACTGAAAACACACACACAGCTGATCACACAAAGTACACGCTGGCAGTGGTAGAAGAACGCAGATGGCTCTGGGTGACTAATTAAATCAGAGAGAGAGAGAAAAGAACAGAGCAGCGTGAGACTGACGGAACCTAACGTTCCTCTCTGAGAAAACCGTCTCTCTCTCCCCGTCTCTCTGTCTTCACACCTCTCCCGTGCCCCCCCTTCCCGTCTCTCTCTCTCTCTCTCTCTCTTTCCGGTCTACCCCCCCGTCCCCCCTCAATCTTTCCTCCAGTCCCACTCTCTCACCACCAGTCTCTCTCTCTCTCTCTCCCAAGTCTCTCTCTCTCTCCCCCTCGAAGTCTCCTCTCTCGACCCCGAGTCTCTCTCTCTCTCCCCCGAGTCTCTCTCTCTCCCCGAGTCTCTCTCTCTCTCTCCCAAGTCTCTCTCTCTCCTCCCCCTCGAGTCTCTCTCTCTCTCTCTCTCTCCCCAGTCTCTCTCTCTCTCCCCCGAGTCCTCTCTCTCTCTCTCTCCTCTCCCCAGTCTCTCTGTCTTCCCCCCCGTCTCTCTCTCTTCCCTACTCTTTTTCTCTCGCTCCCTGTTTTAAGATCAGTGATGAAACCTGAATGAAGCTAAAATGACACACACACACACAGACACACACACACACACACACACTACTTAAAACATCATATCAAAGACTGAATATCGCGTGCGCACACACACACACATACACACACACATACACACACACATACACACACACACACACACACACATACACACACACACACACACACACACACACACACACACACACATACACACACACACACACACACACACACACACATACACACATACACACACACATACACACACACACATACACACACACACATACACACACACATACACACACACATACACACACACACACACACACACACATACACACACACACACACACATATATATACACACACACACACACACACATACACACACACACACACACACATACACACATACACACACACACACACACACATACACACATACACACACACACACACACACACATATATACACACACACACTTGAACCGCAGGGCAGCAGCAGCCGAAACCATAGGAACTAGAGGTTGGTTTTGCAGAAACATTGGAGGATGCTTCCTCTTTTACACACACACACACACTTGATAGCGCACACGCATGCATAGTCTTGTGCGTGCACTCATTCTCGCATGCACACACTTTCACTCCCTCAAATACACACACACCCACTGACAGAGGGGTTGTTCATTGTCTCCCTTGCGGTGTGAAAGTGTCCTACCTTTCAGTGTTGCTTTTTTCAGCACCTTCATGGCGTACAGCTGTCCTGCGTCCGGCCCAGTAATCTTCTTCACCAGAAACACCTGTGCAAGTAAGAAAGACACACATGAGACGCAAGAGATGTATGAGACGCACAAGGCGTATGAGACACGACGGACAGAAGAGGCGACAGACAGAAGAGACGAGAGACAGAAAAGAAGTATGACACAGAAGAGACTTATAGGAGACTAGAGACAGAAGAGACGTACAAGACAAGAGGTGCATGAGACACACACACACGTTCTACTGACCTTCCCGAAGGAGCCCTGGCCCAGGACCTTGCGCAGCTCGAACTGCTGGGGGTCGGCCTTCTCCGAACCCTCTTTCACATGATGCGTGATGCTGATCTCCTTCACCAGCACGTCATCCTGACAAACAAAACACACACACACACACACACACACACACACACACAGAAAGAGAATTAGAAGACTCTAAAAGAATCTTTCCACTGAGTCGATTCAATTGATTCAGCTCACCCAAAAAATTCAAATAATTTGTTTCCCAAAGAACTCCTGGTTGCCATAGGGAAAAAAACTCTGTCTGTCTACCTGTATGATGTCATCACTGTGTGCCTCAAACTTCCCTTAATCTTAAGCCACTTTAAAAAAAAAAATTAGTGATAAACAATTAAATAATTAGGGAATCAATTTATTTTGCTTAAGGTCAACTCTATAAAATCCAAACACCTCATTTGTTTACCCACACTAATCAACCTGTTCCCTCCAACCGTGTGATGTCATCAGTATGTGCCTCAGACTCCTGCTATTCTGGAGCCACTTAAGAATCTTTTCTGTTGTTTAAAAAAAGTCACTTCATTTGATTCATTTCAGTTGACTCATCAGTATAAGTCAGATTCAGACTAGCTTGCAAATTAATTTTATTGTAGGTTCAATAATAATGTCATTACTAATTAATAATACTGTAGTTATGATACATGTTCAAGTTACCAAACAAGCTGTTCCGGTGACGTCCCATCAGGATTAAAGTAGAATAAATTACATAACCAACTTCATGACGCTCCTAATTATAAAGTCTTTCCTTAAAAGACTGCAATAAAATTGCTTTTATCCAGCGTGGCTTACATTCATCACATTTTTTATTCAAGTTATCCAAGTAAGGGTTAAGGGCCTCGCTCAGGGGCCCAGCTAGGAAAAACATTTATATGTAAATTTTTAGAACACATTTGCTCAAATGTCCTAAATATTGCTATTCGATATTTTTTTTATATTTGTAGAAATGCCAACATTGTTCTCTCAAACACTTTTTGGTCAGGGGTGTCCAATCTCAGTCCTGGAGGGTCAGGGTGTCCTGCAGAGTTTAGCTTCAACTTGCCTCAACACACCTACCTGTAGGTTTTAAGTGAATCTAGCAAGATCTTGATTAGTTGGTTCAGGTGTGTTTGGTTTAAAGCTAAACTCTGCAGGACACCCCGTCCCTCCAGGACCGATTTAGGACGTGGTTTTGCCATTAGGGGGCCCTAAGAAAGAATACGAGGTTGGTCCCTCCACCACACCCATTCCGCACTTCAAATCTCAGGTGGAGAGAAATGTGTCTGTGCCGTCACAAGATCACAAAATCTTTTCAGAATGCCGCAAGTGAACTGCAAGTCATGTGACCTGAACCCTACAATCAGCGTCCTCACCTTAAAATTTGTAGCAGTTACAGCAAGGGTGAAAATCTATTGCTAAAATGTTCTTGTTGTAATTGATCAGCGCACCTAGTGTTTTTAGCCGCGATGAAAAGGCGCCTTAAATCACTGCTAGAACTGTTACTACTATTAACACAGATCTTCCCCAAAGTCCATGGGCTCTTCGTATCGTCCCGTCCCCCCCTCCTACCCGCGCCTGTCTAAAACACAGTCATACGCGGCAGCTGATCTCGACACGTCCAGGAGCACATGGGTGGTTTTTTTCCCGGCTCCTCAGCACTCGCACCAGTGTTCTGTCTTCAGTTGACCGCCAGATCCATAATAAAATCTGAACGCATGTGCGAGTGCTGAGGAGCCGAACAGACCGCAAGTCCAACCCACGTCACACACGACGCCTCTGCGCCGCCTCAGCACATTTTTCTTGGATCTGATTCCAGATGCTCAACTCTGCACCGCAGGAGAGGTCAAGAGGTAAAGCATGAGGCCTTTAGGCTGATGGAAGGATGAAAAAGAGACAAGACAAAAGAAGCCGAGTGAACGGACTTCGCACGAGCCCACGTGATGGATGGCTTCCTACACGGTTGCCATGACAGCGCTCCTGGTCCTCCGTTAGTGGGTGTGAAGAAGTGTGACTAAAGAGCTCTCTTTTACGCTCTCTTCTCTCTCCCTCTCTCTCTCTCTCTTTAGTTTTTCAGCAGAAGTATGCGATGATGTCATTCGCAGCACCGTCAGAAATTCCGAATCCAGGATTCATCCCAGATGTCACAGAATAAGAAAGACAACAACAAAATGACAACAAACCCTGATCCCGCTCGTCTTCCCCTCCGAGTACCTGCGAGTCCCAGGAAGAGTCCGGAGAGGTGGAGGCTGGTGTCTGCTCCATGGAGCCGTCACCACTTCGCTTCAGCTGAGATGGCATTGTGCCACGCGGAACAAGGCTTTATCAGGTCCAGATGGACCCACAACGATGCCGGGGACCATATCTGAGATCTCAGAATTCCGAGACGCTCATCTATGCCGGCGGGATAAGAGAGAGTTTTCTCGGTTTCCTGTTTTAAAGCTTGATTTTTCGAGATGAGGTGATCCGGAAAACAAGAAGAGCAGAGCAGAAACGTGTGCAGCAACAGAAGCTTCTGATTCCACTTAGCAACTTCTACCTCACTAAGAGCAAACATCAGAGTGATCACAGGAGGAGTGAGAAAGCGAGGGAACAAGGGAGGGAAGCGAGGAGAGCGAGAGAGAGAAAGCAACCCGCCTCCGATATTACCATCATCTCTACCACCTCCAGCATCTCCACTCACCGCCCTCGCCACTGCCCTCAGGAGTGGAAATCACGCCTCACCTCAATCGCGTCAGATATGGAAACGTCACACCCCACGCTTTAGAATCAAGGATTTTGACACTTGCTGAAAGATGATTATTTTAACTTACACATTAAAACATCGATCACATGAAGAATGGAGCAAGCAACCCCGCGATTTTAATCATTTCCTGCTCAAACACACAGGAATTAAAGAGGTAAAGTCCGTCGTTCGCAAGTGAACGCAGTCTCCCGCCTGTTCGAGTGTTTGCGAAACGTGATTTACGTTTTCTTTACGTGCGTGTGTGCGTTTGTGGTGATGTTTCCTCATTTCGCAGTCGCTTCTCACTGTTTAAAATAGGATTAAAATTAGCGGTGATGTTTCTTTGATCTCGTAGGAACGTAGGAACATTTGATCCCGACGTGTAGAAAATTCCAAAACAGGTAGAATAGATATTTTTAACTAACTGAGCATTATTAGACTGATTTTGGGGGATTGGGGGAAATGGTGGCTCATGGTTAAGGCGTTGGACTGCCAACCTGAAAATTGTGAGTTTAATTCCAAGCTCCACCAAGCCACCATTGGGCCCCTGAGCAAGGCCCATAGTCGCTCTGGATAAGAACGTCTGCCAAATACTGTTAATTTTATTTAAAAGCGATATCGATTAATTGCCCTGATAATTAATATCAAGTGATATTTAGTGATCGTTTTTCTTTCGTTTCATTTTTAGTTCAAACATTTTCACAGCAAACAACTAGACAACCCTTATTACTACAGGAGGGTAAATAAAGGAGTCCGAATCAGAAAGAAAAATGAAACTGCTTTGTGTCTTTGTTATATGAAGGCTTTGATCAGCTCTGTGATCCGTCTCACTGTAACGTTTCTCTCACTGTTCTAATGACCAAATCGCAACATTGTAACAACGTTCAGTTCTTTACGTGTCTGATGTGTGTTCGATTAGACAAATCAGCCGACACTAAAAGCCTTCGGTGATCAAAGTCTTCCTGTTTAAAAAGTCTGAGCTGTAGCAGCTTTTAAGGGTGTGTGTGTGTGTGTGTGTGTGTGTTTTCCATGCTGCAAAGCACTGCTAATCTGCCCTCTCTGCCAATCTGTCTGATGTAGTCGATTAGAGCAAGCAACAAACAAGCATTGAGAGAGAGAGAGAGAGAGAGAGAGAGAGAGAGAGAGAGAGAGAAAGAGAGAGAAAAGGAGATAAAAGGTGAAAAAGGTGGAAAAGAAAAGAAGAAAAAGTTAAGAGAAAGAAAGGGAAAGAAGAAGAAAAATACCAAGAAAAAGAAGAGAAGTGAGGTAGTGTACGAAACAAGAAAAAGTGAGCAAAAAAATATGGAGAGAGATACTAAAAGAAGAAAGGGAAGAAGTAAGGGTGAAAAGAGAAAAAAAGAGAGAGAGAGGTGGAAGAGAGAGTGACCAACAAAGGAAGAAACAAAAAAAGAGGAAAAGAGAATAAATGAAAGAGAAGCGAAGAGTTGAGTGAAGAAAGAGAGAAAGAAAAGGCAGTGAAAGAGGAGGAAAGATAGAGAAGAGAGGAAACGAGAGAAAGAGAGAGCTCAAAAATGCTCATGGCTCAAAAACATTCCGAGCGATCAGTTCATTAAAATGAGGCCGGAGACACGCCCCTCCTCCAGACAGGAAGTGAAGGATGAGTCATGCGCTTCTTCTGTAGGCACTGCGGACATCCGTGTGAAGACCGAGGTGTTTTTCTCACACACAGCGCTCCACACTGGCAGGGCGGTACCTTCTAGGGTGTCAAAACTTTATCTCCAGCAATACCTCGCCATCCGACCTGCACATGTTGCCCATTGTTAACAGGAAGGAGGCGTCTAGACAGGCGAAATTTTTTTAACAGATTCTGAGGTATGTGTGTGTTTTTTAATTGTCGAGGAAACAAAAAGTGTGTGAAAGTGACTCACTCCTGAGGGTCGGGGTGTTGATGATGTATTAGATAAGAATTCGACATACTGTTCCCAAAAATTTTCAGACATTAAATTGAATCAATACAATTAAAAGATGAAATTAAATATATTAAATTACAGTTTACTAATTTTCTGATTCTCTCAGCAGAGACGTCATAATCAGACTAACAGACGAATGATCTTATTTTAGGTTAAAATTAAAATTTCCACATACCTGCTGCAGCGTCCAGTTACGACTTATAACTTCATGGTAAAAGAATTTTATTAGTTTATAAATTCGCAACACGTTACGCATTACGACTTTATCCGCAGAGCGGCGCGACTTTATCCGCAGAGCGCTACGACTTTATCCGCAGAGCGCTGAGACTTATCGCGACTCGACTTTCAATCCGCAGAGCGGCGCGACTTCATCCGCAGAGCGGCGCGACTTCATCCGCAAGAGCAGAGAGCTACGACTTTATCCACAGAGCGGTGCGACTTTATCCGCAGAGCGCTGCGAGACTTTTATCCGCAGAGCGTTTACGACTTTATCCGCAGAGCGCTACGACTTTATCCACAGAGCGGCGCGACTTTATTTGCAAAACGTTACGACTTTATTGATCCGCAAAGCATTACGACTTTATCCGCAAAGCGCTACGACTTTATCCGCAAAGTGTTACGACCTCATGCGCAAAATGTTACGACTTCTTCATTCTCAAAGAGACAGGAATTGTGTAATAGATTATAACAGTATAGAATACTTATATTGTCATTGTACAGCTGTACTCTTATTTATTTATTTATTTATTTTCTAATGTGGCACTTAAACCCTGTCTTAACTAATAATCTTTTTTTTTGTTTCGAATGTTCTAACGGGGGACCAGGAACTGGTTTCGTAAAAATAGCTTTAAAATGTTTTAAACACGGGTCACGCTAAAGTACTTACAGTTCGGCTGAAGAATCTCGGCGGCTCTCTGTAGATGAGACGCCGGAGAGCCTTGAGTCTAAATCGCACTGCACATACCAGCGCTTCCCTGAGCCCCCGAGTCCAGGCCTTACCCCCGTCCATTACTGCACCCAGCCCTGCTCGAGTATGTCTGTGTGCGTTATTCTCATGTCCAGCACAAGACGCCTATTCGGGAAAGCCCAGTCAGGGGGTGGTGTTCTATCTACAGTGTGAAATTTCCCATCCAAAGTCCCCTTTCAGAAAGCTGGAGATCCCCATGTTCCCCATCAGCTGACACACACACTCTCACACACTTCAGGACAAAGCTGTAGATTAAAAGCACCTGTCGTGCGGCACCGAGCTCCGAGTGCCGAGCCAGAGACGTGCGTGTGATGCAAGGATCAAAACAAGAGCGTTTGGAAACTCGAGCACTTCCGCTGCCTCGGTGCCAATTCATTAACCTCACAAAGCCGGACGAGAATAACAGGAGGTAGCGCTCGGGGTGTCGGGTTCACCCTAACGGAACACAAAAGCCTTCTGTGACGCTGCTATCCAGCTCTCTGCATGCATGGAGTTCCCGGGAGTCAGATTCAGGAAGCTCGGACTTGCGGCGGAGAGATTGGATTAGATTAGAAGTGTTTTTGCGCAAACAATAAAATTTTATTAGTTAGAACTGATTAATTTTCCTTTATTGACAGATTTCGAATTTTACAGTCGGATATCACACAGCCTAAACGTTCTACTACTCACGTGATTGGGGGATAAAATGCCTTTCGCTCGCTATTTACACTCCTGTATAAACACGTTAACCAGCTACCTTCTTCTGCGTTATTACATCATGCATTCATTGCATTAGCTCATTTTATCTATGATCCCCTGGTTGACCAAAAAAAAATGGACAAATTTGTTATTCCTCCTCCACAAAAAAGGCCGGGTTTCACTGATTCACCTTCAGCAGCTGATAGTAATGACCCAAAAATGCAGGAAATACCAAGAGCCATAATATCATTAAATGTGAAGGGGCCCCTAAGATATTTTCTTGGGGTAAAGGGGGTCTCATACAAAAAATCTAAGGTTAGGGTTAGGTTTAGGGTTGGGCCCTTGAGCAAGGCCCTTAATTCCTATCATGGCTGACTCTCCGCTTAAACTAAAATATAAAAAAATATTTTACATGAGGTTTAGTGAGAAAATAGAAGCCTTTATATATATTTCACCACCTGAACGCCAGCGTTTCATGGGTTTAAATCCCAGCATCATCTAGCTGCCACTGCTGGGCCCCTAGGCGAGGCCCCCTAACCTTTAACTGTAATTTAACTATGAGAAGATCGATGTTTAATAAACTTTATAAAAAAAAAAAATAAAAGTCTCCAGTGTCCGGTTTTACTTCGAAACATAACAAGCTGCATATTTTCCGACCTCCAGAGAAGCGACTAGTGCATATCTGGATTTTTCTGTCTCTGTGTGTGTGTGTGTGTGTGTGTGTGTGTAATAATGAGTTATGCAACACACCGGAACAGCTGTGAGGCCTCCCGGACTTGAGTTACGCTCTTTACTAAAGGTCAGTCTGTACAAAGGGATCGACGTGTTTTTACATTTCGACCAGGAAAATGCCTCAAAGTGACGGTGTGGTGACGATCAGAAGGTCAGAATGTCCTCAGAAACATCTTCAGTGGTCCAAACACACACAATCGAAACTTTATATGAAACCTAAGTTGTGCTGAATGAATGCGTTAATGATCTTTAACTTTTTATTACCCTCAGTTTTGGATGAATTTTATTCCAAAGCATAAATAGCTTTTTTTCCTCTTCTTCTTCTTCTATTATTATTATATAATTGCTATAGGATTAAATAAAAAAGTCATGCAGTTCAACCAACTAATTCAATTAAAAAGACAAAATGATGAGTATTTGCATCGAATGTTTTATGCTTAAGGTTTTTAATATAATATATCATAAAATTATATATTAAATATAATTACAGTTTCAAACTCGGAGTCAAAATCACATCTGCTTTGGGAAAAATCACAAAAAAGCATTTTTAGACGCAAAAACTGGATTTTTATATAACCCGAATTCATAAAATGTCTCATTTCTGTCAGTATATAGAAGCTGCTGGGTTTATAAAAGCTTCTATACAGAAAAAACCTTTACAAACACAATAAGTAAATGACCTTAAATGATGTTTTCAGGTAAAAATAACACCTGATTTACATAAAAACTAAATCTATTATTTTATCCAAACTCCAGTCTCGCTTCAGATTTGACATTCTGATATAAAATAAACATGTTGTTGCGTCATTTATCAAATGAGAAAGGGAAGCCATTATATGGACCATTAGCACTCCGATTAAACTTAGCATGTAGCAACGATAAATCTGGCCCATATTACAGCGAAAAAATTAACCATAAAAAAGAGAGATAGGAAAGAGAGAGAGAGAGAGAGAGAGAGAGAATAATATAAATAAAGAGCGATAGATAAAGAGAGAGATAAAGAAAGTGAGTGAGAGAAAGAAAGTGAGAGATAAAAAGAGAGACAGAGAGAGAGAGTGAAAGAGAAAAGGAAAGAAGAAGAGAGAGATAAAAAGAAAGAAAGAGAGTGAGAGAGCATGAGAGAGAGAGATAGAGAGAGAGATAGTGACAGAGATGGTAAAAGAGAGAGATAGAGATAGAGAGAGGGAGAGAGATAGTAAAAAAAAGAGAGAGAGAGTGAGAGAGAGAAAGAGAGAGAGATAGATGGAGGCTTAATTTATATCTATATTTCCGTGCCACCGACAGGAAGATCAATTAAACTAATCCATTCGAAGTGAATTCACTGAGTCACATGCTACGATCTGTGCCTTCAGTATGAGAGCATCTAGAACGTTCTTCATAATGGAGTCTGAATCATAACTATATCTAAATATAGATACAAAAGTTATAAAAAAAACCCCTCCTTCATTCAGGTCACAGTCAGAAATGTAATCTTTTTTTAGAAAAAAAAAAAAATAGACTCACGGGCGGTCTGCTAGCTCACCCGGTCACCCTGTACAGCCGAACATGCAGCAGACAGTGATGGGGGAATCTGATGTGTGACTTACAAAGAGGACGAGAAATATTCCTCCCAGAAGGTCATCGAGATTAAGAGGAAATGAAAGCTGGAGGTTGATGACGCAGCTGGATGACGCTGCTGCAATTGTCTCTCTCTCGCTCACCAGGGGTTTTGATTGACAGCTCTCTCAGACTCCGCACTGATTAGCATGCAGATGTGCGATTGCTGGAGTCAGTTTGGGTGAACGAGTCATAAAGTTGTCTGTTGACGTCAGAGGCCCCGTTGGCAACTTTATTTATTTATAGTCCGATTTGAATGCGACTATTTAAAGTTGAAGGGGTGTGGCTTTTGTGGTCCAACAGGTGCAAAAGCCCCACCCACTTTTCTGACACAGATAAATGCAGAGGCCGATGCTTCACATGATCTACACAAGCCAAAACTCAAAGCCTGGGACTGCTACGCCTTCTTCACACTGATACACAATGACACTTGGTTTTGATGTAACTCCAAAGATGTTCTACATAGAACGTTAGTCTGCATGTGGCTTGTTGATTGTCTTAGAACATACAGTGTTATCTGATGTATTAAAATGCTTATTTATTGCTAACCATGGCAACATACATATCATAATATTTTGATCATTTCTATATATTTTGCAGCCCCCTTTGACTTAAAGTTGCAAGTACAGAGACCACATATACCTCACTTAGATAATATGTTATAAAACACCTCCAGACCTTCCTCACCTAGACTGACATCTACAAAACCCACACCTCCTTCTTAGTCATAACAACAACAGCCACACTGTCATACTAAAAAAAAAAAACAAAGGCCAAATCTGCTTAGATGCCACAAATACCAAAAAGTTCACACCTGCTACATACGAGAAACAGCAAAGACAGACTTATCACAAGAAAAAAAAAAACACCCTGTATACCAGGTGTGTCAAAACTCCGCCCTGGGGGGCCGGGGTGTAGTTTAGCTCCACCCCTATTCGAACACACCTGAACCAACTAATCAGGATCTTGCTCGGTATACTTGAATCTTACAGGTAGGTGTTAAGGCAAGTTGAAGGACACTGGCCCTCTAGGACTGAGTTTGGACACCCCTGCTGTATACTGTCCTGAGCACAAAGGCCACCCCTCCTTCATGGTTTCAATAAGACAGGCTACACCTCCTTCATATGGACTAATATAGACATCCAATTTACACCATCAATGTAACAAGCAAAAATCTCACACCCCCTTTATGGTCACAAGCAAAAAGGACATACCTTCTTTCCTATAACTAAAGGACAAAACCTTCATTCATTGTTGCTGACTTTCCCAGACACTTTCAGTGTTTCAATTTTCAGACTAATTTTCCAGACTTCCACCTTCATATATTCCATTACCGTCACCGTTGATGGCAAAAATTCTTCATACAAAGAATGAAACACTGTTCACATGGACCAACAAACACAAACACACAGGCTCCATTGTTTATCCTGCGTCATCTCATTACTGTGAGTTTTCTCTGAAGTCTACTCACTCTGCACTTGAGCAACACTCAATAGTGATAGAGTTTGCTAATTACTGTCTGCCCATCACGATTACTGATACTATGGATCTGATGCCAACAAGTGGCTTGGCAATACTCAACATTCGTCAAGTTAAACAAGAGAACATGAAAGACAGAAAGTGAAAGATGGAAAGAAAGTTTAGACCATACAATGTGATCCCACTGGGAATTATCTCAGAAGGGAATTTGCTATCTTGTCAAAGTCATACTTGCCCAGAAGAAGGGGCATCAAATTTACGGCCATCTGGCCACCTTTGCACTTAGTTTTCTTCCTTTCCCTCTAGGATTAATTTCTCCAAGTATCAAGTATCAACAGAGAAGCAGCAGCTCACCGACAGGTCAGGAAACTACTTGCACGATAAAAGTGAAAAGCCTACCCGCGTAAATTTCTGCCTGAAACGCGTTGGGAACATCTTCAGCATCTTCATGATTTCATTTCAATCCCCCAGCACCTCAACCGGCCAGAAACCAGATCCACAGACGGTACGGGATACAAGACGCTGAGGCAGCCTGGCAGAAGCCACTCCGCCCATGTGTGCTCATTTACACACACTCATACACGCTAGACAAAAGAAACAGCAGAGGAAAGGCCTGCCCAGGAAAGGCCTCGAGCTGCTGGTCAGGACTGAGATTAGAGCATGTCCTGTCCTTGTTCCCTTGGCAACATATGCACAGGAAGAAGCACAGCTGTTCACAGAGTGCATCGCGGCCATTCTCAAAGGTTTCCACTACCTCACCCTTACACGGCACAAACTTCTTATCCTGAACATGCAATCAGTTTGACCTTTGGGGAGATACATGGAAAAAGGGGCAGGTTTCAGGATTTAGCAAAGAATCAAACAATAAGTAAGCTCCAGAGGTTCTAAGAGATTCTGACCCATGGTAAAACAAACTAAAGTAAAAAGTGATTGAATGCCTCAGGTGTTTTGCCTAAGGGGTATATGAGGATGTCTGTCGGAAGGCTTAGCTCTCCATGGTTTCCCGTCAGTTGCAGTAGAACGGAGGTACATTTCCTGCTTGATGAAATTTATGCTGAATGAACAAAACTCTATCTTTACAAGCCACAAGAACAGGAACACAGTATTTCCTTTTCTGCTGTTAAGGTCCACCTAGTTCTGCTCTGAATATATCGCTCATAATGGAACATACAGGAAATGAAAAATGTTGAACCAGAGAAAAACAGCTTAAAAGTACAGCTGATGTGCAACCTTGCTCTACAATGGATGGTTGGTTTATAACATAACAGGACTGCTTGAGTCAGTGAATAAATGGAAAGAATCTTTTTTCAATTTCTCAATCTTTTTATTGTGGAGGCAGCATGATGCACGATTTTATGACAGACATTTCTAAAATGGTCTGTCAAAAACGCTTCAGCAACTAATGAAAGTCCAGAAAATTCTGTTCCATGTAGATCTTACAGGGTCCTTTAATATGTCAACTTTAATTCTAATAAGTGAATTTATGTAACTGAAGATTTTTCTGCATCATACACTATCAAAGGAACCCTTGCCCTGAGTAACTGTGGTCCTATTTTTCTAGACATTTACTCATTATTGAAGGTCCTTTATTTATTTATTTGAAGCATATAATAATTAAAGGACATTTGTTTGCAATCTGCAAGCCACACGGTAGTTTAAATATAACCCAATCTGTGCAAAAAAAGGGTTTTCTACATTCCTACAAGCTGAAGAAAACAACATCTCTCTCCAAAGGTTCAAAGGTGGAGGCGGATTTGTTTCCGCAGCTATCTTGACTTCCTGTGCGGAGTAAAAGATATCCTGAAGCGCACAAACCTCAAAGTGCACTCAGGAAGCCTGGTGCCCTGAAGAAGGCATTACATCATCCTAACAATCTGACCTGCTGTTACCCTCAAATCATCTACATTCACATGGGCAGGGGGCCAAAAACCTTCCATAATACTCCATTTCAAGTTAGGGAATACCTTTCAGTCTCACATGGAAAGATGCCAAGATGTGACCATATTTATCTGACAGATGGGGAAAGTGATCAACCACACAGATCAAATGGAGCTTCATGGAGCCTACAGTCTGTACCCTGATTCCCTGTGAGCTGTAAATTCCTGTTCTGTCCATGACCTTAACATTTGCACCCTTTAGATGATAAGAACAGTGTTCTGGTCACAACCTTCATCTAGGTACAGAGGACTACACTTGCTTAGTCATGCTGATGCAACTCAGGCGGGGTGGCCACAGACAATAGCAGCATTTTCTCCACAATTTTCACCTCTACATCCCTTGCTCCCTTTCTCAGCTTCCCATTTTTGCCAACCTGGCTGAAGTTTTTGAAAAGCCAGACTTTGAAATTATATTTCTGTATTTTCTGTATTCTGTCTGTTATACAGCACAAGAGAGACTGAATTACGGCAGGTAAAAGGAGATACTTGTATCAATGGCAGTAAAGAGATCATTAACACTATGTCTGTCCAATCTGTGTAATGTTTTGACTGCTTCGGGGTTGTAAAATGTGTCTACTGCTCAAACCCTCAATCTTGTTCAGCCACCCTTTCCACTCTATATATGTCTCTTTAGTTTTTCCATTCCGTTTCTATTATCTCTCTCTCTCTCTCCCTCACACACATTATTTTTGTAGAAATCTCTAGAAAGACTCCTCATGAGAACAGAGTCCCATATCCAAAATAGAGCTGTCACCTTTGGAAGGTATGAGGTTACACACTGATAATGGCTGCCTGTGCCCACTCTTTAGTCACGCCGCTGAGCTACAGAATGTGAATAAATCGGCGGCACGCTTAGAGTCGTGCTCCCACTCCTATTCAGGCAAAAACAAAGAGGAGAGTTTAACCCGTGGCTTTAAACATACCCCACGCAATACACCCCACCTTTCTGCACAGTCACCACTGTTGCTGTGACACACACACCCACACAAAGGTGATCTCGGCGGCTCGTTCAAAGGTACACATGAAAGCCCAGCCCGCCAGCGTGGGACGTTTAAAGAGAAAGCTTCACGATCCTAGCGGTGGAACGTTTCGAGTGTGACCTTATTTTGTAGATCGAGATGTGAAGCCAAGCGTGCTTTCATGTCGCACCTCATGGCCTCTACGTATGTCGTGAGCATTCTCTGGTAGACTTTTTTCTCAACTGGTAGAAGAACCTATTCTTCTGTACGAACATGTGGAACAAGGTGGAGAATCAACGTCTTCAGACATTTTAACTTTACGCCACCTCCCACATGTATACTATAACTACCTCCCACTAATTAGCCAGACAGCTTTACTTTCCTTATTTCTGCTAATTGAAAGAGTACTTCCTGGTACCGCCATATTTTCCATTGCTGAGTCCCTAAGCAAGACCCCTAACTGTCAACTTCTCAGTTGGATATTAAACAATAAGTCAGTCTGTAAAAGGGCGTCTGCTAAATGGCAAAAAAAAGTAAACGAGGGAAGTGGTAACACCGTGGTTAATGTGTGGGACTGCTAATCACTGCTTGGAAAATTTTAAAAGCTACCACTGCTGGGCCCCTGAGTGAGGCCCTTAACCCTCAACTGCTTAGTTAGATAAAAATAATCCTAATAAGATAAATATAAGTTGCTCTGGATAAAGGTGTCTGCTAAATGCCAGAACGTAATGTGAACGTCTTTAGAGTACTTCCTGAAGACAAGGGCATCAGGGACGTCTAAAAACTGCATTATCTGAAAGGCTAAAAGGCTTCGACTTTCGAGCATATGGACGTCCGTTTGAAAGCTATTAGGGACTTTTTGTTTGTGGCATATGGCGGCGGATCGTTTAGCCTCTGATTGATGATGGACAGCCTTGAGGGAAACTCCTCTGGGAACAGAGATGGACAAGTGGATCTGCTGAATTAGTCACACTCTCTCTCTTTCTCTCTCTCTCTCTGACACACACACACACACACACACACAGACACACAGTGTGCGGTGCTGTAAAGCTGATTTACTGATGATCCTGCAGTTCCTTCCTGCTTAATATAGATCGGAAAACGCTTCATCGCTCACTCACACGATAAGAATCTCATCATCTCAAAGAACCGCCCAGACAACAACACTGTCCAAACACTGAAATTCCATAGAGAGTCTGTATGAAGGGGGTTTACTGATCCTCAGTATTTTGGTACTAACACTTACCTAATTAACATATTGGAACTAATAATTATTTCGTTTATTATAAAAACAATTATTACTATTTTTAATATAAATCTGTTTGCTTCCGAAAGTCAGTCATAAGTTTATATGCCCCGCCCACCACACCCGAAAAAATTCTTCTGTCAGTGCTAATCAGTTAAATACCTCATCATCATCATCATCATCATCATTATATTATTATTACATGATTTTTAATTAAATTGATAGTCATTTAAAACATTAGTTTTTATTTTAATCAATACCAAAATCGACACCTTGCGCTCAACTCACTCTCTCTCACTCTCTCTGTCTGTCCGTCCGTCTGTCTCTCATCCTCTCTGTCTGTCCGTCTGTCTCTCACCCTCTCTGTCTGTCCGCCTGTCGCTCACCCTCTGTCTGTCTCTCACCCTCTGTCTCACTCTCTGTGTGTCTCTCTCTCTCTCTTTCTGTCTGTCTCTCTTTCTCTCTCTCTCTCTTTCTGTCTCTGTCTGGACTAAGAACTTGTCTTTATTTTTAAACAAGAATTAATTGGATTTACTCTTTAATGCTCTTGAGCAGCTTATTCTCATGATTCATCTTCACCTCTCAGCTGGAGAGAAACGAGTCCCACACACAGTTTTCCACACGCTGTTCATTCGCATGTGTGTGAGTCAGTCACATGGTAGCGCCATTAATCATTTACCTTTTCAAAAAGGGAAAAAAAACCTGAAATACGGCTCGAGCGTGAAGCTCATGTCGTCATCTAGGAGGAACGATCGGCGTGTGTGTGTGTGTGTGTGTGAGGAGGACTGAGGGGGTGTGATGTCTCGTTACTCTCGCTGACACCTGCGCGTGCAGTGGTGAGAGCACGAGAGAGACAGAAGAGGAGAGATGGTGAGAAAGAGACAGAGAGAAAGAAAAAGAAAAGATAAAGGCAGGAGAAATGCGAGAGAGAGAGAGAGAGAGAGAGAGAGAGAGTCGGTCCAGATGGCCGTGGAAGATTAAATACCATCTGCCAGAGAGATCAGGAGACAAGAGCCAAACATTAACACACAGTCCACACAAACGGACTTAACTTGGTGCAAGATGAACACACACACACACACACACACAAGGTTGAGAAAAATGAGGCCCTTTATCAGGGTCATGATTAAGCTGAGTGATGGGGGGGGGGAGTGTGGGATGTGATGGAAACAAATAAAGCGAGGAACACATACGGGCGGCTCAATGACTAGTCAGTTACAGCGCAACCATTAGATCATTAGTGAACTGATCATCAGCGTCCAGACTGATCTTTATAGTCTGTACCTAGCGGATGGAGCTGATCGCTAACATTTGAGCTGATCGCTAACATTTGAGCTGATCGCTAACATTTGAGCTGATCGCTAACATTTGAGTGTTTCCATATGATCATTACAGTTTGAGCTGATCATCTTTGCTGCTCACTATCAGTTGAGCTGATCGTTAGCCTCAGCGCTGAGCGTTAAACCTTGGGCTTATCATAATTATATAAGTTGATTGCTATAATTTGAGCTGATTATTATGATCCAAACTGACAGTTTTTTAAGCTGATCATACTTCGCTGCGCCGGCCGTTATTCCCAAAGCTGATCGGTTTTTCGTTTAACCCGATTTTTTTTTTTTTTTTTTTGGCTTGACTAGATTTTTATTTGCTAGTCGTTGTGTTGTTTTGCTGATGTCCCCTAAAGCCCTCAGATCTTTATCGTGTTCCCGTGAGCTCAGGTTCAGACTCGCAGTCCTGACTGGCAGCGCTGATCTCATTCCTCCCGTTTCTTAAAGTTGTGCATAATGATTACACGGCTGTTCGCAGGTCTTCCTGCCTGATTTGCATATCACGCATTTCATTACCGTTGAATATCATCAGCACTTTTTAATATTCGTCACTGAATTCATTGTTAATCAAACAAGCTGTTGATTGGACCTTTAAATGAATGTCTGTGTGGAATAATGGAACGCTTCCTCACTGTCTCCCACCCTCTTTTTCTCTCTTTCTCCCAGTCTCTCTCTCCCAGTCTCCCTCTCTTCCTGTCCCTATCTCTCTCAGTCATACCCTCTCTCTTATTTCTCTCTCTCTCACTCTTTCTCTTCCCTTGTCTATCTCTCTCTCTCTCTCTCTCTCCCATCTCTGTCTCTCTCTTCCTCTTCCCAGTCTCTCTCTCTTTCCTCCTTCCCGTTTCTGTCTCTCTCTCTCTCCCTCCCCGTCTCTTTCTCTCCCTGTCTCTCTTTCCCCTCTCACTCCCTGTCTCTCTTCCCCCTCTCACTCCCTGTCTCTCTTCCCCTCTACCCCTCTCACTCCGTCTCTCCTCCCCCTCTCACCTCCCTCCCCCTCTCACCTCCGTCTCTCCTCCTCATCTCCTCACCCGTCTCACTCCGTCTCTCCTCCCCCTCTCACTCCCCCCTCTCCTCCCCTCCTACTCCTCTCTCTCCCCTCCTCACTCCGTCTCTCCTCCCCCTCTCACTCCCTGTCTCTCCTCCCCCTCTCACTCCCTGTCTCTCCTCCCCCTCTCACTCCCTGTCTCTCCTCCCCCTCTCACCTCATGTCTTTCTCTCCCCTTGCTTTCCTGTCACTCTTTGCATCTCTCTCTCTTTCTTCTGCTCAGCATGGAAGTCACCTTATTTCTGTCACTAAATGACAAACTGTTCTTATTAAACTCTAATCAGAGGTGAGTGAGTCACTTCCAAGTTCTCCATGTCCATGGAGACGTGACCGAGAGCGAGTGTGTGTGTGTGTGTGTGTGTGTGTGGTGTGTGTGTGACCTGATTTAGGGCCACTTAACTCCACACATTAGTGCCTTACTAACAAACTCACTCACTTATTAACACACATTAACCTGCACTAATGTATGCTCGCTCACACACTGAGTAAACTACAGTACAGCAGGGGTTTGCACAAACACACGCACACGTGCATGCACAACCAAACACACACACACACACACAAAATAACAGTTCTAATGGTCTATTGTACATATTTCTATCTACAGCTCTGATTTATTGGCTCTCTGAGCAGCATGTTATTTGAGGTCAAAGAGATGGTGATTCACAAAAACCTGTGTGTGTGTGTGTGTGTGTGTGTGTGTGTGTGTGTGTGTGTGTGTTGTGTGTGTGTGTGTTTTCGCAAGAGTAAACAGAAAATCCAGAGTCATCCCCAATGACAGCTATAAAACTCACAAGCTAATCTCCTCTACATTTAAAAATCAATGACAGGGAGACAGGGCGAGAGAGAGATACAGACAGGCAGAGACAAAGAGATACAGAGAGACAGAAAAAGAGAGAGACAAAGCGAGTGAGACAGAAAGACTAGGAGAGCGAAAGAGAAACAGACAGAGAGAGATACAGGGAGACAGAAAGAGACAGAAAGAGAGAGACAGAGAAGAGATGGAAGAAGAAAGAAAATAAAAAAGAAGAGCAACAATAGAAGAAATAGAGTGAAATGTAAAGAAATGGACTGAAAAAGGGGAAGACGACGAAACAGTAAAGAGAGGACAATAGAGAGAAAGATTATATATTATTATTATTATATAATAATTATTATATTTTTATTAGTATTTATATATTATTATATTATAAATTATTATTATTGTTATTATTATTGTATTATTATTATTACATCATTATTATTATTATAATATTATATTATTATTATATATTATTATTATTATTATCATTATTATTATTATTACATTATTATTATTATTATTACATTATTATTATCACATTATTCTGATATCCTCACACACCTTCAGGCTCAGATGTGGAAACTCTCCCACAGGACGGCAGTGAAGATTATTGAGGAGTTAAACAACATTCAGCTCGATTCACTCAACAGGAAACAGAATTCAGTCAACAGCGAAAAGCGTTAATATTCACACACTCGATAAAGATCTGTTCCGAAACTAGCAGAGGACTCAGACAGAAGAGAGACGGAGAGAGAGAGAGAGAGAGAGAGACAGACAGACACAGGGAGAAAGAAAGAGAGAGAGAGAGAGAGACTTACCTGACATGACAGGTTTTCATCGTCTCCTAAAGAGTCCTCCAGGACCTGCTGTGTGTCCTACAGAAACACACAGATTAACAGTTAAATAGATGAATAAAGTGAGTTTGACTGCAGTTCAGGTTAAAGCAGCAAAACCGGCAGCTTAAATGTCAATGAAAAAAATTCTTCCTGTGGAAAAACGAAGATTTACTGAGTGAATCGACGTCTGAATCAGAGTTGTGACAGGAAGTGATTTTAGAAACGATTTTATTTTACAGCAGCATCTCTGAGGAGCGTCTCTTTCTCTCCCTCCCTCTTTCTCTCTGTCTGTCCCTCCGTCTCTCCATCACTCAGTATTTGTGTCTCCCTCTGTATCTAAATTAAATCTACACTGTACTGTAATAGACTCTTTGAAAAGATTCAGTGAATCAACTATCAATTTTTTTTCTTATGAATCATAATCACATAATTCATCCGATTCAGTGAATCAAATATCGAATCATTTTCTTTCTGTATTAAATCCGTTTTTACATTTTAATAGATTCCTTGAATCAAATGTTTAATCAATACTTTAGAAATGAAAACATTTTGTTTTGCATCACACGTCTAATCGCATCAGATTCAGTGAATCCAGGTATCAAATTGTTTTCTTCGGAATCGAAACCATATTTTATCAGGAAGCAAAGATTAAGTCTCTGTCTCAAGTTTAGATTCTTAAGGAAACAAGCTGAAATTCAATTCCCAGAATCTGATGCAGAACAAATATCTAATCAATACTTTATAAAGTAATATTGTATTAGATTCAGTGAATCAAATATCATATCATTGCCTCATAAATCAAACTCATAACATATCAAGACTGATTCAGTGGTCAAATACTGAATCAACACTTCAAGAATTAAAAAAAAACAATCATACAGAATCCCATCAGATTCAGTGAACCAAATATCAATGATTCATTCATGCTCTCCAAAACTGAAATGCTGTCTTATGGATCAAATGTATCATTGTTTTCTTGTGAATCAAAATCCTATCATATCTTATTTGATTCACTGCCGTCATCAAGTCTGAAGAGTCCAGGGAGGAAATCAGTCCCAGCAGCAGGACCTTCCAGGAGTTCATTAAGGTAAAGACACTAATGAACAGCAGAACAGCTCCAGTAAATCAAACTTCACACTGAACTGAATCTCAAATCACCTGCCAGGTTGAACCGGATCACTGAATTGGAATCTTTCTAATGATACTGATTCACTGATTTCATTTAATTTTAGGTTGTAACCTTTTAAGGACTGAAAGGTGGACAAACAGCTGACAGACACACACACACACACACACACACACACACACATCATCACACTTAGGATGAAGATGGACAACAGCTAATAAATTCGACACCTTTTTTTAATTAAAGTAATAAAACTTAATTAAGTCGATAACTAGTGCGCGGAAGATTAAACCGCCTCACCTCGCTTCCTATGGCCATCTTCCGCCACGGGTCAGCCAGCTGCGCCAGCGGCATGTCGCTTACTCCAAGTCACCCACCCACACACACTCACACACACACACACACTTACTTACTCACTCACACACACACACACACACACACACACACAGGCAAATGTGGAGCAGAAAAGCGGTTCTTTCTCAACAAGCCCGCGTCACTCGTTGACCTCGGAGGGATTCTCATGCGAGCCCTTGGACAGTCCCGGGGACACGGACGCAGGAGTGGGAACAGAAGCAGCGAGTTAAGTGCGGAAGTCCGTGTCGGGTTGAGAACCGGAGGAATTCCGAAAACGCCGCCACCGATCGGTTTTCTCCTCCTCGCTCACCCGCGGTGCTGCCCAGCGCCCTCCCTCATCTCCGCATTCCTTTCCGCCTAAACCACGCCCACGCTTTTCACTTCCCCGCTTTTTAGGAACGTGGACGCCATAGGCTTACCTGTGCGTCAGTCAGAGCGGTCTTTACGTCATTAAGCGGTGGGCGGGACAACGATAGAGAGCTGTACAGTGCCAATAATAATAATAATTATTATTATTTTATAAAAATACACATAACTATAATTGCAAGACATTTGAGCTATTGAGTCATTACATTTAGGAATAGTTACAAAACTTTGGTGTTAAATTTTAGAATAAATAATAATAATAATATATTAATTAATTATATATTATTTAAACACTAATCTTTATATAATAATATGTTTATTTGAAAAATCAGGGAATTTTACACACTTTTGGACTAAACTGGACCTCAACGGGGTAATATTACCACCACCACCACCACCACAATATAAAATTTCTGTTTTACATCTAAAATGAGGTCTTAATTATATTAAATGGATCCAAAACAAAAAAAAAATCGTGTCCTAATGGAATGGAAGTCTGTAAGTTTTTTTTTTTTACAATTGACAGATGTTTTACAGATGTTGTTTATTCCCGCCTGTTCGATCCCTTAAATCGAAGTTTTTCAAATCGAAGTTTACTACAATCCGATAAAACTATGAACTAAAGGTCAAAATAATCGATACTCTTTTGTGGAGAAACTATCGCGATGTTAGCTGTATCGATATTTCGACACAGCTCCAGTTGTTGATCAGTTTAGCTGTTTAAATGTAAAACACATGCAAAGAAAAAAATGACGTTAAAAAGCTCACACACACATCAAGAACTGTTTTTTAACGTTTCAGATGAAGGTTTAAGTTTTGGAGGTTTAGCAATCAATCATTCACACGACTACAGCGAAACATTCCGCTAGAAACCTCTTTAGTTTTATTGATCACAGGACAGGAAGAGACACACACAAATCTCACGCCGCTCTGAACGTCTGCAGCTGATTGGTTGAACCCTGATCGAGCCAAAAAGAAGACGTTTCACACCGAGAGTCAAATAATGGACTGATCCGGACGTGGATTGATCCATTATTGGAGGTGTGTCACTCGGGGGTATTTCACTGGCTCTGCACATGTACCATGCACAAGGACAATAAAGTTGAATCTAATCTAATCTAATACCAGCATCCAGGTGTAGAAGTGCGGGTTTATCTTTGAGACAGTCGGGCATGTGGGGAATAAGGTGAAGTTATATGATTATATAATTATGATGTTATATAGGTGAAGGCTTACTAAAAACTATAATACAGAAAAATAACAGCTGGAACGGCCATGTTTTCTAATAAAAAAAAATCAATTAATTAAAATGAAATTAATAAAACAAGACTGCAAAAACAATAGATAATTAAAATATATAATATATAAAATTATTATAACAAAATTAAAAAAAATAATAATAAAAGGAAAAAAAAAATCCCCCCAAATGTAACTAAATAAAAGTTTAAAAGAAAAAGAAACATCATAAAAAAAAAAAGTTAAAAACACCTCCAGATGTGATTTTGGGTCTGAACTTTTACCTTGGAAAAACGAGGCTTTGACCCGCGATATCGCTCGACGTGTCACTTTATTATTTACGATATTTTAAACCGGTTTTCACCAGAAACAGAAAAGAGAAGAAACAGAATTCATTTTTAAAGGACGACAAACATCTGGATTGAAATCTGGAGTAACACACAGACAGTAACGGAATAAATGATGTAACAGCTGATATTTCAGAGGAGCAGGAAGGAAGTCTCTGATGATGATGCGATCGTGGACGTTGGGGTTTTTACAGAAATCTCGGGTCGCACCGCCACGCTCGTACTTCCAGCTGCTGCTGTTCAGCTGGCGGACCTGAGCTTGGCCCAGGGGTTGGTGCCTCGCACATCGATTGGCGGCTGGTTGTGGTAGATGTGATTACACAGTTCCTCCAGCGGGGGTTCGGGGTCCGAGGTGGCGAACTGCGCTGCTTCCTCCACCTCCTTACGCACCTCCACGTCGATCTCCTGTGAAGCACAACACAGATTTCAGTTAGTCTGCGTTCCCAAAAACTGACTATGTGACTCTGGGTTAACGGTACCGACACACACACACAAACACACACACACACACACACACACACACACACACACACACACAAACACACACACACACACACCTTCAGCTCCTCTACGCTAGCCATGTTGTTGTTGACCAGTCGATCCTTTAGCAGGGTGATCGGGTCGCTCTTGCTGCGCACTTCCTGGATCTCCTCACGAGTCCGATAACTGAATAAAAACACACATCTTATAAAAAAAAAACAACAAAGCAACCAGACACACACAGACACACACAGACACACACAGACACACACAGACACACACAGACACACACACAGACACACACAGACACTGAACAGAATCAAGGTTACAAGCTATTCGGCCGAGACGTGGGTCGAACCGTCTCTCTGGTAGCTCGTGTCAGTTTTCTGTGCCGTTTCCGTGGTAACGTCGGGTCTCTCAGCAGCCAGTAAGAACCGAGCTGAGGGACGACCAGTCAGGCGCAGGCGGTCAAACGGAAATAAAGGTTTGTTTTTTAAAAAAGGAACGCCGGGATTTTAGTTTGATCCCGTGTGTCCTGCAGTTTTTCCTTCTTGTAAATCTTAAGAACACCTTTAGAAGTGTGAATCGGTTTCACACCGATATTTTTAACGATATTTATTTATCAGATGTCGGTTTTTGCGTTATCGAGTCCACCGATTTGTCCAATTGAGTTTGGTTATTTTGAAACTTCAAATAATTCACAATATCAAATCAACTGGGTTTTTTTTTACATATTTAAAACGAAAAATAAGGTTTTTTTTTTTTTTTTTTTTTACCTGATCAAAGCATTAAAAAAAAGTGTAAGTGGTAGCTCAGTGGTTATACACTGCTGAGCAGGAGATTGTGGGTTTAATTCTCAGGACCACCAAGCTGTACCATTTAATTTTTTTTGTTTTTTAATTAAACTAAACAGTTGAGGGTTAAGGGCCGTGCTCGGGGGCCCAGCAGTTAATAATAAAACCCTGATTTCTCAATCGGCAGTCCGACACCTTAACAAACCAAACTACTTACTTCCACATTCATATTCCAATATTTGTCGCTGGGATTCAAACTTGCAACCTTCGTTATCCGTTTGTTTTTGCTAACAGCACGATTAGGGCGACGTCAAATGGCAGTAAAATCTACGCGGTGCTTCGTTACAGTGTTATAAACACAAACTCGTTGGCGATATTATATACGAATCTATATTTCCACAGTGATGCGCTGGTTCTAATCCCGCTCACCTGACTCCAGGATCGCTCATGCTGTGTCCGTGGTAACGGTAGGTCTGCAGCTCCATGAGGATCGGACCCTAAAGGACACGCAGCACATGACGTCACCTCATAGTACTAAGCAGTAAAGAGTGTGTGTGTGTGTGTGTGTGTGTGTGTGTGTGTGTTTTTCGAGTTTTAAGTTACCTTTCCGGATCTGCAGTGGTCGGCGGCAAACTTGGTAGCCTCCCTGACGCAGAGCACGTCCATGCCGTCCACCTGAAACACACGGAGAGACGTGACGGCTTAGAGACACCAGAACACATGAGTTTTTGAAATGCGCTTTTGAAGCCCCGCCCTCTGACGCCATAGGGTGAGTGGTGACTCAACGGTTAAGTTAATGATCAATGTTTAAGGCGCCGAGATGATGATCTGAAGACCAGGAGGATCTGGGTTCAAGCCCCACCACCGCCAGTCAGCCACTGAGCAGGGCTTTTAACCCTTCCTCCTCCAGGGGGCGCTGTATCATAGCTGACCCTGCGCTCTGACCTCAACTTACTATGCAAAGAAACAAATTTCACTTTGCTGTAAAAAGTCCAAGACCAGCAAGTATTTATGGGTTCCGGTTCCGAGCCCGGATCTGTGCAATCGGGTTCCGGTACCAGCCCCTACTAGAAAAAGGTGGTGTGGGAGAACGCAGTGATGTTATGAATGTGTTCGTTACCCTCAGTCCGGGAATGAATTCCCCGCGTTTGTAGTAGTCGGTGCTGGCGGCGGCTCGCTCCACCGCTGTGCCCATGCCGTATTTATTATTCTCGCAGATAAAAATACACGGCAGCTTCCACAGCGCCGCCATGTTGTACGTCTCAAAGATCTGCCCCTAAAAACAATCACACAAACACCGCTTTAACAACAGGTCCGTTTTGCCCCGTATGACGTCACGCTTGCTGGAATCCGTCTCACCTGGTTGGCGGCTCCGTCCCCGTACAACGCGACACACACTTGGTTGTTGCCTTGATACTTACAGGCTAAAGCCACGCCCGCTCCGAGAGGAACCTGCGGGAAGAACAAAATACTCAGTAACACACGGGCAGAAGAAGACGGTGTGGTGGCGGCACGTGGTTTGGGTCTGACCTGAGCTCCCACGATGCCGTTTCCTCCGTAGAAATTCTTTGCGTACATGTGCATGGAGCCTCCTTTGCCCTTTGCGACTCCACCCCTTCGACCTGAGAGGAGAACCAACATAAAACATCGTCCTTTGATCTCATCTGCGAGTCTCTAAACAGTCGAACCTTCCTTTTTTTTTTTTTTTTTTTTTTTTTAATAGGGGCGGGAAAACTAATTACATGATGGTTAATAAATTTAATTAAAATGGTGTGTCCGTTTAATAGCATCACCAGGCTGCCACCGCTGGGTCCCCTGAGCAAGGCCCCCATCCTTAAAAAAATGACATAACTGTAAGTAGATAATAATGTCTGCCAAAAGCCAGAAAGGAAATTAATTCCCATTATTTATTTAATATTTAGTTATTTCAATATTCTCTTGTATATAAATTTGGAGTTAGAGCGCCCTCTGGTGCGCATGTGCAGCCATTACAGTTATTTTTTGGTACTACTTTTAAGGCATTCTGCAGGCACACTTACATTTATACACTATTTTTATTCAACTAAGTTGTTGAGGGTTAAGGACCTTGCTTAGAGGCCCAGCAGTGGCAGCTCGGTGGTGCTGGGAATTGAACCAATAATCTTCTGATCAGCAGTTAGAGATTTACTGGTGATAAGGATCGTCTGTGTGTGTGTGTGTGTGTGAGCTATGTGATGACCTGTGAGCTCTGCCAGGATCTCCTTCACAGACACTCCTCTGGTGTAGGTATACCCGTGAGCTCGGTACGCAGTGATCAGGTGGTCACTGAGGTTGATGGCGGCCTCGATGCCCATGGCACAAGCCTCCTAATTCACACAATTATAAAAACAAATATCATACGTGTGTCACACATTTTTCTGATGAATAATTACGGCGCCCCCTCTTCGCTCCTTACCTGACCGTCGTAGAGGTGACAGAAGCCTCGGATGATCTTCTGCTTGTACAGCTGGTCGGCTTTCAGCTCCATACGTCTCATCGTCTGCATGGTGCGGTAGTAATTCAGTCCATCCTCACGAGTGAGGACGGCTTGTGTCGGAGGTCCCTCTTCCAGCCGGTGAATATCACATGGCTTTACGAGAGACAGAAAGAAATAAAGGTTAGAGGTCAAATCAAAGATTGGTTGAATGATGCACAACTACATGTTTTTACACACAAAGGTCTGGGAACGAATCAGCGAGACAGTAATTCGACTCTGACTCTGCACTATGAAATTGACGCGACTCTGAATTAACTCACCTGCTAAAAATGAATCAGGTCTGAATCGATTCACTACTTAAAAAAGATTCAAACATGCTTGAAGGCATAAAAAAATCAATTCAAGTCTGAATCGATTCAGCTACTGAAAAGATTCAAACATACTTGATAGCATGAAAAAAACTTGATTTAAGTCTAAATTGACTCATCTATTGAAAATGATTCAAACATGCTTGATAGCACAACAAAATGAATTCGACTCTGAATCAACTCATCTGCTGGAAATGGTTCAAACTTGACTACACTACAAAATTGATTCTAATCTAAATTCTCCTAACTGCAGGAAATGATTTTTATGACTGCATTAGGAGATTGATTCGACTCTGAATCGACTCACCTGCACCTTTTATTACAGCTCTTCTTTTAACATTTGTATTAATTTTAGCGAATCATGTGATGTAAATGACAGATGGCTTCTGGGACAGAAAGGTTAAAGACTGTAACCCTAAATATTACATTTATACTCGTTATCTTATTATTTTCTAAAGCCCCAGACGCCACCGTCTTTAGTACTCTGTGTTTCATTCTCCAGTACAATCAAGGGAACAAACCCAAACAGACCTTGATGTCGAAGGTGGCCTGAGGGGTGAAGCTGGCGTAGGAGCGGCTCGATAGAATCGCCGCGGAAACCTGCGTAAACAAACAAAAAAAATAATAATCACAAATCTAATCTTTAAATTCTAGGAAGATCATGAGTTCAATTCCCAGCACTACCTCGCTGACATGGCTGGGCCCCTGAGCAAGGCCCTTAACCCTTTTGACTACTCTTAAAAATATTAAATAGATGCAATTTGGAGAAAGACAACTTAACCTAATGAAATATAAACAGATCATTGGTGCTGCTGTACAAGAGGAATAAAACACTCCAGAAAGTGACGTCATAGATAACTGATGGTTTTTTTTTTTGTAAATAGAGACTCTTACAGTCTGTCTGCGTAATCACAGCATAACAGAATGGATCTCTGTGAACAGCACAAAACTAAATGTTTTATTAATTAATATTATAAATAATTAATACGTTTTTAAGTTTTTATTTCCTTTATTTTATCCAATGTTTAGCATGATGAGATGACATTTGGCCACCAGTTACTGCATTAAGCTAATTTACAATTTAATCCTACAGAAAATTTAATTAAATTATATACAAAATAAAGCATTTTAACATTTTTCTTTATTCTTATTTTTTTGTTGTTTAATATTACATGAAATATAAACACTAAACACTATAATTAGCGCTCTGGCTGGAACCGGGAGCACAGCCGAACAAATCAAGGTCAGTTAACTGCTAACGTTAGCAAGATGTCAGCTTTTTTCTCTAAATCCCCAGTTTTAAACAGCGTAAAAACACCACCGACACTCACTTTACTCGCCGCTGCGCCTCTGGACGCCACTGAAATCAAAGACAACATGTTTTAGACACTTTACAGCTGACTCAAAACGGCTGGCCTCTGTGACACCACACTTCCGGGTTCTGCTCTTCTTCTGTGACATCAAAAACGAGCTAAATGTCGTTCATCGCCACCAGGCGGTCGGGTAAAGAATCACACGCCTGGAGAAAAATAGTGTGAAAGTATTATTTAATAATAGAGAAAGTTATTAAACGGTTATTTAATCTATTTTAATTAGTTTTATTGATTGTAATAACATTTAGATTTGATTAATTGAACGACAGCGTATTTTGTTATGAATAAATATTTATTTAAAAAAACATTTTAGACAAATGAGTATTATAATACAGAAAGACGTCGTTTTAGGTTCACAAAATAAGAGGAAACATTTTTTCGCTCATTTATTTTATTTATTGAACTTTTCTGAGAATAGGATTGAATTTTAAACAGTGAATCAAGTATCGTTACAGCCCTAATTAACTTATCTAATAAATATATCCTTTTAAACTCGTCCTCATTTGACCTCCATTTAATATATAGATATATATATTTTAAAATAAAGATAAGATTAAAAAAATTGTATTTTATAAAAAAAATAAAAATAAAAATATTCGTTTCCGTTTAAACATGAAAGGAACCAGGCATTAAGCGCGCGCGTTGACGTCACCGACGGAAAGTCAGCGTCGAACCGGAAGTGAGGGCAGTAAACCCATCCGCCATTGTGGCACAGAGCAGCGGGGGGAAATTTTCTAATCATTTAATCGGCGGTATACGGTGTCCGGAGTGAATGTTTCCCCGAAAGTCGAGCTCCGTTTACCGCAGAGGATCCCTCCGACCGCGCTGCACCGAACGCGCGTGACCTTAACGCTCAGGCTAAGCGTGTTTAAAGCCCCGCGCGTACGTGAAGTCTGATTGGCTGAAGCAGGAAGGAAGGAAGAGGATTTAAAAATAATAGTAATAATAACTGGATAATAGTCAGTAATAAAACCGAGAAGTGTGAAGGGGTAAAAACAGCAGCACGCGCTTTACGGTCCGTGGAGAAAGAATGTCTGCTACAACTGTTGATCAGGTAAAACATGAGGAACGTTTCTGCTCTCATCTGATCGCACGCGCTCTTTTCTAACGTTAGCAGCGTTCTAGCGCTAAGAGTTCCGTCAGGTAGACCGGCTGCTGATTCAAACCGACAGACTAAACCGGTCCCCACTGACAGGAACCGAAAGTACCGACGCACATCTGTCTGTCTGTCTCTCCACAGTCGCTCTGTGTGTCTGTCTCTCTCTGTCTCTTTCGCTCTGACTGTCTGCCTGTCTCTCATTCTCTCTCTCATTCTGTCTCTCTCTCATTCTGTCTCTCATTCTGTCTCGTCTCTCATTCTGTCTGCATTCTGCCTCTCATTCTGTCTCTCTCTTTCGCTCTGTCTTTGTCTGTCTCTCTCTCTTTTGCTTTGTCTGTCTCTTTCTCTGTCTTTGTCTGTCTCTCTCTCTCTCTCTGCCTGTCTCACTTCACTCTCTCTCTTTTTTTCATCTATCTATCTATCTATCTATCTATCTATCCACACACACACAGAAAGAGGGAGACATACACGTTTCTCTCTCTCTGTCTTTCTCACTGTCTCCTTCTCTTCCTCTCGCACCTCCTCTCTCTCTTTCTTCCTTTCTGATTTAAAAAGGTTTTAATTAAAATCATGAGGTTTTTTCTATTAAGAAAATTGGGAATTGTGTGTGAAACCAGGCGTCTGCCGGGAAACTCGAGTGTCTGCAGCGCTTTTGAGTGCAGATGTAAGCTGACTGTCTCACTGCTTTTCTCTTTTATCTTCTCTGTCTTTCTCCACATGACTGAAACAGAGACCCAAAGGCCAGGCCAATAAAGGTAAGACTTTTATCCGCTCTTACGATGGACTGAGTTCCTCTTTCACTGTGCACTAGAATGATTTATTGGTTATTTTCAGGGTTGTGTTGAAAATCTGGTGCAGCACCTGTTCCAAACCTCGCTGCCGAGTACCAGGACCAAATACGCTACCGAACACTAGTATCAAATCCCCTGCCGAGTACCAGGACCAAATACGCTACCGAACACTAGTATCAAATCCCCTGCCGAGTACCAGGACCAAATCCGCTACCGAACACTAGTATCAAATCCCCTGCCGAGTACCAGGACCAAAACCGCTACCGAACACTAGTATCAAATCCCCTGCCGAGTACCAGGACCAAATACGCTACCGAACACTAGTATCAAATCCCCTGCCGAGTACCAGGACCAAATACGCTATTGAACACTAGTATCAAATCCCCTTCCGAGTACCAGGACCACCATAAACCGCTAACCGAACACTAGTATAAATATCAAATCCCCTGCCGAGTACCAGGACCAAATACGCTACAAACCCTAGCTAAAGAATCCCCCTTGAACACTAGTATCAAATCCCCTGCCGAGTACCAGGACCAAATCCGCTACCGAACACTAGTATCAAATCCCCTGCCGAGTACCAGGACCAAAACCGCTACCGAACACGTAGCATCGTATCAAATCCCCTGCTGAGTACCAGGACCAAAACCGCTACCGAACCGAACACTAGTATCAAATCCCCTGCCGAGTGCCGAGTAGTACCAGGACCAAAAAACCGCTACCGAACACTAGTATCAAATCCCCTGCCGAGTACCAGGACCAAAAACCGAACCGAACACTAGTATCAAATTCACTGCAGAGTACCAGGACCAAAACTGCTACCGAACACTAGTATCAAATCCCCTGCCGAGTACCAGGACCAAATACGCTACCGAACACTAGTATCAAATCCCCTGCCGAGTACCAGGACCAAATCCGCTACCGAACACTAGTATCAAATCCCCTGCCGAGTACCAGGACCAAAACCGCTACCGAACACTAGTATCAAATCCCCTGCCGAGTACCAGGACCGAAACCGCTACCGGACACTAGTATCAAATCCCCTGCCGAGTATTAAAACGAATCCTTTATTAAGTATTGTGTACTGGTTTTAAACACTTTTGAAGATTTAATTAAACTGTATTATTTGCTTTACAGTCTAAACCAAAAGTCTGAACTAAACCATTTGTGCTGCTTGAATCTTCTGGCTTTTCTTTTTCCTGCAGTGCAAAACGGTTCGATGCACCAGAAGAATTCGGTGAACGATGATGACTTTGAGAATTACTTGAGCAGCCAGACAAATCAGGTAAACTGCTCCTCTGCTCTGGGAAAAGAGTGAAAAAGAGTGTATCATTCCTATAAATGTGTTGTTTTTTTTTGTATGACTCTCATTACAGAGTAATAGCTACCCACCAATGTCTGACCCCTACATGCCTAGCTACTATGCCCCGTCTATTGGATTTCCTTACTCTCTGGGTGAAGCTGCGTGGTCCACCGCAGGGGACCCCCCTATGCCTTACTTGACTACATATGGACAGATGAGCAATGGCGAGCATCATTTTATCCCAGACGGAGTCTTTAGCCAGCCTGGTGCTCTTGGCAACACCCCTCCATTTCTCAGTCAACATGGGTTTAACTTTTTTCCCGGCAATGCAGACTTTTCCACCTGGGGGACTAGCGGCTCGCAGGGTCAGTCCACCCAGAGTTCAGCGTACAGCAACAGCTACGGCTACGCACCCAGCTCACTGGGTAGGGCTATAGCTGATGGACAGGCCGGCTTTGGCAATGACACGCAGCTCAGCAAGGTTGCTCCGTTGAGCAGCCTTGATCAAGGCATGGCCGGACTCAAGCTCGGATCGGACATGGCAGCCGTCACCAAAACTGTTGGCTCCCCTCTTGGTGGCACAGCTGGTATAAGCAGCTTGGCAGCCAACAGCGTGCCTCCTGTTAGCTCCTCAGTTCCTAAGCCTACATCCTGGGCAGCCATTGCTAAGAAACCAGCTAAACCTCAGCCTAAACTTAAACTTAAGACCAATCCAGGCATGGGATGTGGTGCCACCATTCCCCCTCCGCCTATAAAGCATAACATGAATATTGGAACCTGGGACGACAAAGTTTCCATTACAAAACCACCGCTTACTCAGCAGATGTTGCCCCCTCAGCCTTTGGTGCAGCCGCAAATTTTAGCTCAGCCTCTACTGCCTCCTCAACCCCAGCAGCTCCAGCTTCAATCCCCTCAACCTCCCCCACAGCTTCAACCAGGTCCACCACATCATCTTCATCACCATCCGTCCCAACCTGGCCCTCCTCAGCCCCAGCATCCTCTTTCTCAGCAGAATGCACCACCCCAGAATCGTTGGGTGGCACCGAGGAACAGGGTGGCCACGTTTAACCAGAGCGGGGGGCAGGAGAACTTTGGTCTGGGCCCTGGCATGCCTCTAAGCACTCCTTCGTCTGCACCTGGAGAGCTCCACCCGGTGCTAGAAAAGCTCAAAGCACTTAACAGCTACAACCCCAAAGACTTTGACTGGAACGTAAAGAACGGACGTGTGTTCATTATAAAGAGCTACTCTGAAGATGACATCCACCGTTCCATCAAGTACTCCATCTGGTGCAGCACAGAGCACGGCAACAAGCGTCTGGACGCGGCATACCGCTCGCTGGCCGCCAAGGGCCCGCTCTACTTGCTGTTTAGCGTCAACGGTAGCGGCCATTTCTGCGGCGTGGCCGAGATGAAGTCACCCGTGGACTACAATGCGTATGCTGGAGTTTGGTCTCAGGACAAGTGGAAAGGCAAGTTCGAGGTCAAGTGGATCTTCGTCAAGGACGTGCCTAACAACCAGCTGCGGCATATCCGCCTGGAAAACAACGACAACAAGCCGGTCACCAACTCCAGGGACACTCAGGAGGTGCCTCTGGAAAAGGCAAAGCAAGTGCTTAAAATTATCGCCACTTTCAAGCATACCACCTCAATCTTTGATGATTTTGCACATTACGAAAAGCGGCAGGAGGAAGAGGAAGCCATACGCAGGGTAAGCGATTTCGCGGTGGCGTGTAAGAGTTTGATATGCGTTTGAATTAAAATCAAGCTCCTGGGGCATCGTTATTGTGGTAAAATAAAAAAACGTATTTGAGAGAGAGTACATTTTAACGTCACAGGATGTCCCCAGACGCAGACATTCTATTAACAGATGGTAGTAAATCAGTAACACACAATTCATGGCCAGAATTTCCACCCTGACCGCCCTGATTTTCCATTTTAAACAACATAAAATTTTTCTTCCCTTCATCTGCAGTACCGACTTTAATCCAACTCGGTTCTTAAATCGCAGCTCGCATTACACTTTTAATCACCTTTGTACACGTCGTCACCTAATGGGAAAAAAATATGATTCTAAATCAATCATGACGGTTCCGTGAACATGTCCGGGCTTCGCTTGTGCGAGGTCAGCACTTAAGAGAATTGGGTTTTGTTTGATTTCCTTCCAGAGTTAATTAACTGTAGGGATGATAATTAAGGCACATTCGTTTTAGGGGCCAAGAGGACCCGGATTTCCAAATCAGGATTGACTCATACACTGATTAATTTAGAATTATGGGTAAAAACAAAGCAATAAATTCTAATAAAACACTCGTACCTCAGCTGTGCATCTGATCTGTTTTGGTTGCTAGGGAACCTGAAAGGCAGGAAAATGGTAGTTGGTGCACAAGGCACTGTTGGAAGAAAGTAAGGAATCACATGTACGAACTCCATTTTGTTTTATTTCTGTTTGTTACCTCGTAATGAATCCTCCTTATAGAAGCTACAAACGGTTGACCACCATGTTGACCACCAACAGGTTAAACACCATGTGTAAAATCTAAACCCATTTGCTTGTTTTCTGTATAAAACGTATTCGAAATCGGAATCGGGGGAAAAGCTGTTCCTCGCGGGTCACTTATGATGATGATGATGATGATGATGATGATGATGATGATACGGTACCAGTCAGTGTGGACACAGGAATGAGAATTGACCCAACTTTTAACTTACATAAAAAGATTATCGGTATCTTTTTATAATTTTTCATATCAGTATCGGCATCAGCCCTCTAAAACCCCATACCGGTCGGACCCTTCGGTATCAAACACATAGCTGACATTAAAAAGATGAATAAATACTTTATATGGTGATTATTCACTTTGCTAATACCATCAGCAACAAGGAAATCTGACTTATTATAAAATATTTAATTTGTACTTCTAATAATAATAATGATAATAATATAATACAATTTTGAGGCTGTTATTGGTCACTTATAGTTTCGATACCCAAGTATTAAGTTATCGTACCGAAGCCAAAATGATCATATCGAGTCGTCCCTACTGTCCACTTCTTGTTGTTTTTTCCTGTTTGTCTAGTTTTTTGTCCCTCTCTCCCCCTCTCCCTTTTTTTTCTCTCTCATTGTCTGTCTGTCTGTTTTTCTGTCTCTCTTTCTTTTTCCTCTGTCTGATTGAAATAGCTGCTCTGTATTTATGTGCTGTTTAACGGGTGTGTTGTTTTTTTTCTTTTCTTCTCTCTGTTTTGCAGGAGCGATCCAGAAATAAACAGTAACCCTGCAGCCATCTCGAACTTCAACACTAATCACGTAGAACCTTTGACTTGTTGCCTAACCGCCGAGGAGGAACCAGGGTTCCGCTCCACTCCGTTCTCCGCTAAAAATCATGTCTCAACACTTTAACACCTCCACAGACTGTCCTTGTCCGATGTCCTCGTTTTCACGACGAAAGAAATAAAAATCCTTAAGCAAAGCAACCCTGATCACGTATACTGTATCCTGAAGCACTTTCAGTTCCGCCAAACAGCTTTGTACCAACACCCTTAACTCGCACCAGACTACCGGTTTGGTATTAACTAACGAACTAACCCGCCTAGTTGGTTTTAAGGACTTTCACCAGACTTATTTGTATCTGTAGGTCTTAACGTTTGTTTCTTTTCGTCTGTACTCGATTCTGTGACGCTTCTGGTTCCGTAACGAGGAAAATAAAGCATCAGGGTTTTGTTTTTTTTTTACTTCCTTATGAAATTAAGCACGAGTTGGAATTTTTTTTTTTTTTTTGTCTCCAAAAAATTATTATGCAGCACCACCTTGTTAATGCACACCGTTGATCAAGGGTTTCGTCCTGGTCTGTTTTTCGCTGTTGGGTTACGTCCCTGAACGCGACTTTTCCCCCGTCTAGCCTCTTTCTTCTCCTCCTTCGCTGAATAAACATTACGTTTTTTTGCTTACTATAAAATCGGACGCCCTATAAAGTTTGGTTAATTAACCTAAAGTTTATTCGTCTTGCATGTGCTTATTTTTTTGGGTTTTTTTTATTAGAATTTTGATCCTATATTAGATATATATTGAGCATTTATATGGAAGACATGCAAAAAAAATTATTAGAATCTTAAGAAAACTCTATCTAGGCCTTGACTCTGATGAATGATTAGATTTAAATGCATCGCTTTGGGGTTGAAGTCGTGGTGAAAATGGCCGGTTGCTGCCTGGTTACCTTCTTCCCAGCTCCTGTAGGGTTCTGTCCATCTGTCTGTCTCTCGCTGTCTCGCTCACCTCCATGGCCAGGTTTGTGCTTTGGACGGAACAGAAGGATGTCAACCCCTGCGAGGAGCAGCATCGCTCCCTCCTCCTTCTCCTCCTTCTCCTCCTCCCTGTGTTTGATTTGTGGCCATGTTTGTATGGGTTATTGTAAATCGATGCTTCGTAATGATGCTAATGCTAATTGCATTATGATGTGATTAATCTGATTTTAAAAAAAATAAATATAGATTTATGGAAACCAAAAAGTGTCTGTGCCACAACTTTGCAGACACTTACAACATCTTTGAAGAGCACCTGAGGAAACCTGCAGCTTTAAGTAATGTAAGTGTGAGAAACGAGTGGAAAAAACACGTCAGGAAAAATCCCCAGGAAAGTAAAAAGGTTCGATAGACATTTCTTTTCTAGCAGGTAGGATCGGTCCAAAATCTTTTAATGGGGTTGCTTTGGAAGGAGAGGGTGGAATTGGCTGGTATTCCCTTAAAACAGAGTGGGATTAGACATAGTTTCCCAAGGGGGAAGTATAATTGGTCTATATTTTGGGAGAGGGACGGAGGGATTGGTGTGAATTTCTTAGAGGAAGTATGGGATTCAGTGAAATTACATCCAGTAAAAGTAGAATTGGTCGGAATTGTTTCGGGGGGAAGTGGGATCGGTTTGACTTCCATTGGGAAAGTGTGGGATTGAATGTAATTCCTTTAGCTAAGAGTAGAATTGGTTGGGATTTCTTTAGGAGAGGGTGGGATTGAAAAATACCTTTTGGGAGAGAGTGAGATTGGTTGAAATTCTTTTGGAAGAGAGTGAGATTGGTTGGAATTTCTGTAGAAGAACGGTGGGACTCTATTTGGGAACAAATCGGATTGGTGGGAATCCCGTTGGTACTTTGTGGAACTGGTGGGAATTTTCTGGTAGAGGGTTACATCGGTTATAATTTCTGTGCCAGCATTCGGGATTAACCACATGTTTCTTAAGAGTGGGTAAGATTGCTCGGAATTGCTTAAGGCTTCCTACCTGGAGTCTGGAGCTCCATATGGTAGCTCACTGCTGGAATTCCACTCCTGTGTTAATGTAGTACAGCAGATGGCGCCATTGTCTTTTTCTCAGACGCCAAATAGACTTCGGTGATATTATTAATAATATAAAAGATATTATTAAGTAATAACATTAAGTAATCTGACCTGGAACTAACTTATTAATTAATTATTTAAAATAAAAAACAAATACTACATTACATTTTTCTTTATTTTCTTTCATATATATGTATATATCCTACATATATATATATATATATATATATATATGTGTGTGTGTGTGTGTGTGTGTGTGTGTGTGTTGTGTGTATAGGATATGTTGGTATTTATTAAATACAATAAATTGTCTAACATCTGGCTTAATTTGCATATCCCAGCCTATATTCCATCTGAACTCTGAATTCTTTTCCTGTAAAGATTCATGAATCACTCAGTTATTCAGTCGATTCAGTAAGTCAGTGTGTGTGTGTGTGTGTGTGTGTGGTGTGTGAGTCATTTAGGAATATTGTTCGGACAAAATTCAGGAAGTGAGTGTATGTTAAGTTGGATGTGAAAATGAATTCTTCTTTAAAAGGTCATGTGAGCAGTTTCTTAATCAACACACTGAACAAATCAGAATGAATCATGTGATAAATGAATCGATTCACGGCTTAAATATTTAATTTCGATGTATCTTCTTCCTGAGACTGGACGAAAAAAGATCTTTTTTTTGTGTTTTTGGTGTCACTCAGACATCGTCATTGCACTGAGATGCGTTTAATCTCCCTTCAACATCCATCTGTTTCTGGGTTCGCAGCCCACACCGTGTTTTTCTCTGCTACTTTTTGAGAGTTTGAACAACAATAATGGGGCTATTAATAGAGCCCAGAGCACAGCCTCTAAATTACCCGTTTCACTCACGAGACAAAGCTGAAATATGCAAATGGAGATTTAATTTCAGTCTCTGTGTTCGCTTGCTTCACTTTCTGAATTTTTAGACAAGCAAAAAAAAGAAAAAAAGCTCTTAGTCACTGTGGGGACCTTTTTTTGGTAATATATTAAAACCACCATTGTTTGTGTAATAAATCATTATTTTATTATCATTATTTTACCGCTTGATTAGGCACTTTATTTTAATTAGTATGTATTTCTGACTGTAAAAAAAAAGTATGGCTTATGGTGTTGGACTAGCGACCTGAAGATTGTGGGTTTGATTCTCAGCTCCACCAAGCCACCACTGCTGGGCCCTTGTGCTGGACCCTCAGTTGTATAAATGAGATAAATGTAAGTTGCTGTGAATGATGGTGTCGGCCAAATGCTGTAAATTAATACTTTTTATTGGAACAAATATTAGAATTTAGGTTGTAAATGTGGGTCAGTGATTCTGACGGCCCACCACTGCAAAACACATAAATATAATGGTAAACATGCCAATACTGGAATTCATCATCCACATATAGAAAACTTTTTAGATTAACTGTCATTAATAACAGTCAGGAAAACAACACACACACAAGGCAGGAGGGTGATGATTTACTCAGAGTAAGAGAATGTAGTGGGAAACGTATAATTACAGCTAACTGAAGTAAAGCCCTGTTATTTGGACGAGGAGCCGGGGGAGGTTCTCGTTTCTGATTTCTGCTCAAGCAAGAAAAAAAAGTCAAGTAAGTGAAGTTAACCGAGTTAAAAGTCTGCAAACTCTCCGAAGTGACGCTAAATCAGCAGTAGATGCCAAATGTGAGTTTGTTTATTGATACATAACCAAGTAAATAACCAACAGATTCATTTTTGATTCTGTGTCGCTTAATTTCGCATTCGATTCATTTGATTCATTTGGGTTTTTTTTTTACATCCTTTTTATTATAAATGTACATAATACATTATCTAATACTTACATTTAATTTTTTTATATTTATTCATTCATTTTTATATCCCGCTTATTTCCTAATTCACTTCCAATTCACTTATTTACAGATGTGATTCCTACACGATTCACTGATTTACAGATGTGATTCTTACACATGATTTACACATATAATTATCAAAAAAGATTCACTTATTTGCATATGTGATTCTTACACACGATTCAAATATTTACAGATGTGATTCTTACACACGATTCACTTATTTAAAGGTGTGATTCTCACGAGTCACTTATTTACAGATGTGATTTTTGCACGATTCACTTATTTACAGATGTGATTCTTACACACGATTCACTTATTTAAAGGTGTGATTCTCACGAGTCACTTATTTACAGATGTGATTTTTGCACAATTAGCTTATTTACAGATCTGATTCTTACACGATTTACTGATTTACATGTGATTTTTGCACATGATTCACTTATTTACAGATGTGATTCTTGCACATGATTCACTTATTTACAGATGTGATTCTTGCACATGGTTCATGGTTTAAATATGATTTAGTTTTGAAAACATGTGTTTTTTGTATTCATGATTGTCTTATTTGTGTGTGTTTTACACACGATTCACTGATTGTCTTCCTTACGAATCGTTCTGTTTTCACACCAGACTGAAGTTTAACTAAATGAGTGTCGAGTGTCGAGTTTTACACCGGCACCTTCTCTGATGGGGTAAAAGCGCCTCGAGTGTGATCTATAATCAGCACAGAGTTTAACCCCGACTCAAATGATGATGAATCCGAGCTTCAGGACATTTACATTTAATGTTTCATTACCCACAAGCTGTGATGAGGCTTCACCCGGCCGGAGGTGGAGCTGCTGTCCAATCAAACGTGTCAGAGAGCGAAACACGTGAAGGAACACCATGTTACTCATCGGGATGAATCCTTGCCACAGCGCCATTTCTCGGACTTCCTGTCTGTGATCCCTAACGCAGATTAAAGCCTGATAAAGCCTCTTTGCTGCGTGTGCAGTTTCTGCATCGACTCCACTCGTTTGAGCCGATGATCCGATTACAGCGCTCGTCCCCTGGCACTCCTCCTTCACTTCATGTCACCCTGGATTTAAAGTGGACTGCTGGGACCTGGACTCATATGCTGACATGTGCAATTCTTAACATCAGCTTCTTAAGACCCCTGCGCCTGGGGGTGGTGTAGTGCAGTGCAGTGTGTCAACCTCCGCCAGGTTACGTTTACAAAGCATAGAATTAGGTTTAGACCTTAATCTCTGGAGGCAGAGGATGCAGAAGATAGGGTAAGGTGGAGGCAGATGATATGCTGTGGTGACCCCTAAAGCGAACACATGATTCATTTATTTACAGATTTGATACTGTCACATGATTCACTTATTTACGGATGTGATTCTTACGCATGATTTACTTATTTACAGATGTGATACTCAAACATGATTCACTTATTTACGGATGTGATTCTTACACATGATTCACTTATTTACAGTTGTGATACTTTCACATGATTTATTTTTTTATGGATGTGATTCTCACATTGTTCACTTATTTACGGATGTGATTCTTACACATGATTCACTTAATTCGAGTTGTGATACTCTCACATGATTCACTTATTTACAGATGTGATACTTAAACATGATTCACTTATTTACAGATGTGATTCTTACACATGATTCACTTATTTACAGTTGTGATACTCTCACATGATTTACTTATTTACGGATGTGATTCTCACGTGGTTCACTTATTTACGGATGTGATACTAGCACATGATTCACTTATTTACAGGTGTGATTCTTACATATGATTCACTTGTTTACAGATGTGATTCTTACATATGATTCACTGATTTACGTATAATAAAACACGAGTGTGTGACAGAATTGGGTCTGAACCCATATGGCAGTTGGTGTGTCTGATTCCTGCTCTCTCTCTCTCTCACACACACACACACACACACATTTTCTTTATCTCTTGTTCCTGCTCTCTGATCTGACACACTCCACTCGCTGCCTGAGTGATGGATCCAGGACGCGCGGGCGGCAAATAAAACCAAGGGATTTTAAGGATCTGTCACATGTCACTGAGTGAAAGAGAGCCGAACTCTGATCAACAGCAGTGTATCAACACCTCAGTGTAAAAAAACATCCCATAAACATTACGGCCTCTGAGACGATGCTAATGATGAGTTGGACAAAGCAACTTAAGGCTGCCTCTGCTGGGCCCTTGAGTAAGTGCAACAATCTTATCCAACCCGTTCCCCAACAATCTTACTCAATCCGTCCCCCAATAATCTTACCCAATCTGTCCCCAACAGTCTTACTCAACCTGTCCCCCAACAATCTTACCCAACCCATCCCCCAACAATCTTACCCAACAATCTTACCCAACCTGTCCTCCAACAATCTTACCCAACCCTTCAACCCTTCATCCGGTCCTTCACCGTCCTTGTCAGGTGTGTGTGTGGCAGCAGATGGTCAGTGTGTGAAAAATGACTGTCAGGCTGTAGCAGGTTCCTCAGTGATGTAGTGGGACAGGAGGTGGACACAGGGCTGGTGGATAAATTAGACACTGAATACTAACACCAGCCTTCTGAAAACACACTCACACACACTCACACACACACACATTGTAAAAGCTGAATCCATGATTTTGAACATTTTTTCAGAGTTTTTAAGAAACACACTTTTATGATTTAGTGTCCGCTTCAAAGCCCTGCCCACTTAGCTGGTGTTTCATTTGCTGTGTGTAATTTGAGGTTTTTAATGTTAAAACATGAGTGTGTATTTGTTTGTTGGAGTTTATGTGTTGGAACAGAAGGTGTACGGGTGTGGCCAGTACAGGGGCTCAGAGGACCGAGCTCATCACTATACCGCAATTACATCACTGAATTCGGCTTCCTGTACAGCATCATAAATATTCATGGCAGCGCCAAAGGCAGAGCGAGACGTCTGATTGGCTAAGATGAGAGTCAGTCAATGCAGACGAGCAGCTGTGCAGATGGAGGACAGGACACATTTACACTTAAGGAAAGAACCTGGATTATAGAGTCATCAGTTCTGATTAAACAGCTTCTACACACACATACACACACATACACACACACACAGATACACAAGCACTTACACACAAGATATATATAAACACACACACATACACACATAAATACACCAAGATACACAACACACATACACACCTGCTTATACATAAATATATGCTTACACACACAGATAGACACATGCACAGATACACACATACACACATACAAAGACAACCACAAATATACACACACACAGTTCACACACTCGTTATGTTTGACATTAATATGTAAAATAAGAATAAAGCAGGTTGCAGATAATTACTGAAAATTACAACCTGTAATTATCAACTATGTGTTACAGAGAATAAAATCTGTCTCTCTCTCATACACACACACACACACACACACACATTTACATATCATCTCCAGCCATCTGCTGTAAATGATGAGTAATTAACTCCCGCCTTTGTGTTTCTCTCGCGCTCACATGGACGCAGAAGGAGGATGAACAGAGGGGGGGTTTGGTGTCTACAGGTAAGAAAGGAACAAAAACGAAAAAAGCGAGAAAGACAGCGAGACAGAAAAGAAAAGAAGGCAAAGGGAAAGGGAGAGAATGAGAGTAAGACAGTTCTGGCAGCAGTTACGACACACACAGACACCGAGTGTTCCGATGATGGACAGATTATACACACCTGGTTAGGGAGTGTGTGTAGAAGCCTTTACAAAACTTTATTGCAGTAAAAAAATGCAGTTCTCTACAGTAAATACAGTAAAACCTCATTTTAATGTAGCAGAATTTAATCAGGTAAAGTTTTCAGTTTGTTTGTGGACAAAAAATGAAAAGATTTAAAAATAGATTGGAGGCGAGTTTGATCTACACACACTGATGACATCAGATGATTAGGGTTTAGGGTTCAGGATAGGGATAGAGGTTAGGGTTAGGATTAGGGGCTAGGGTTAGTGGTTAGGGTTAGGGTTAGGGAATAGGTTTAGGGTTAGAGTTTAGGGTTAGGGTTAGGGAATAGGTTTAGGGTTAGGGGTTAGAGTTAGGGGATAGAAAATACAGTTTGTACAGTATAAATAACATTACACCTTTGGAGAGTCCCCACAAGAAAAGCTAACCAGACGTGTGTGTGTGTGTGTGTGTGTGTGTGGTGCAGTGGTTAAGATGTTGGACTTCTATATGGAAGATCTGAGTTCGATTCCCAGAACCACCAAGTTACCACTGTTGGGCCCCCTGACCAAGCCCCTTAATTGCTTAGCATAAAAAGTCGCTCTGGATAAGGGTGTCTGTGAATGTAAATGTGTGTGTGTGTGTATGTGTGTGTGTGACGAACACTGAAAAGGCAATTTAAAGTGAAAATCTAATGTTGGGCAACTTTATTGCTATCCATCAGCACATTCAGTGTGTGTGTGTGTGTGTGTGTAATCACTCCAGACAGGCACTTATAAGAAGCACCTATAAGTGAGGGCTGGTCAATAATTGAGTCAACTCTTGGGTAAGTAACTGAAATGTGAATGTGGTGGTTTTGTTTTTCAGTAACTGCAGGACTGGTAGTAGTTTTGGCATCATACAAACTTCATCTCTACACACTGTTAATGTTCATCACTCACACTTGAGGGGTCAAAGGTCATTCCTGAAGAGTCCCCGCTCTGGGTAATATTGAAGGTTTGTTGGTTTTGGGTGATTAGTTGGTTATTTAAGCGTCTCCAAGCCGCTGCTCACAAACATCTTACACACAAACCTGCGACTGCATCACTGAGCGGCGGCCATCAGATGAGTCTGTTTCTCTCTCTCTCTCTCTCTCTCTCTGACATCACATGGTCAATCCACCACGCTGTAACATCAAACCAGCATGCATAACGATCATATCCTTTTACACACACACACACACTCACGTGCTTTCTTATTCTTTCTTCCTTCTCTTTTTTTAAGGTGCTTCACTAGTATGTTTGCACATCTCTCTATAGCACCACACCGCCATGCAGCTGCCTCAGCTCCTGCAGTGACAGCTGATGCGATGCAGACAGACCTGCAGCTGACAGGTGGGAAAACACAACACAATCAAACAAAACAAACCACAACATAACCAAAACAAAAAAACCCACAAAAAATTACACAAAACAGACAGTCAGAAAGACAAACAGAGAAACAGGCAGTGAGAGAGACAGTCAGAGAGAAGGACAGACAGACAGTCAGAGAGACAGATAGACAGACAGTCAGCGATAGAGACAGACTGGACAGTGAGACGGACAGTTAGAGAGACAGAAAGACAGTCAGAGAAACAGGCAGACAATCAGTGAGAAAGACAGTTAGAGAGACAGACAGGTAACATGGGGTTCTGCACTGAACTGCAGTCAGATTCACTGAGCACCAGATGGTGGCACTGTTTTCACTAATCCTTACTGATCTGTCACACACTGTGTCTCTATACAGGGACTGTGTTATACACACACACACACACACACACGCATGCACACACACACGGACACAAACAAGCATGTCAAATCAGGTTGTTCGAATGGCGCTTAGACCTCAGAGAGCATCATGGGAACGGAACTCTCATCAGGATTCCCTTCTGGCGGTGTGGTAGAAAATACAGGTGTGAAATAAAACACACACACACACACACACGCAGGGAGACTAAAGAAAAGACAGGAAATCATGGCGGCTTCATGCTGAAGGTCAAACAAGGTAGAGAGAGAAAGAGAGAGAGAAAGAGAGAGAGAGATGAGAGGAGAGATCGAGAGAGAGAGAGAGAGAGAGAGAGAGAGAGTACGAGAGAGAGAGGACCGAGAGAGGAGAGCGAGAAGAAGAGAGAGAGAGAGAGAGAGAGTGTGTGTGTGTGTGTGTTAAAGCTGTGCAGTTATGAATGCTTATAACACCCCTTTATTATTCATTTAATTTAATTCCATTTTATACATTTTCATGTCGTTTCATTTTATGAACTCTAATGAATGAAAGAGAGAAAGACACTAATAGGGAGAAAGAGAGACAGTAATAGAGAAAGAGAGAGACAGAAGGACAGAAAAAGACAGAGAGAGAGAGGGAGAGAGAGAAAGAAACAGTAGAGACAAAGAGACAGTAATAGAGAGAGAAAGAGACAGTAATAGAGAGAGAAAGAGACAGTAATAGAGAGAGAGTGGGATAGAGACAGAGACAGTAATAGAGAGAGGAGAAGAGAGAGTGATAGAGAGAGAGAGAGCGAGACAAAGAGAGAGAGGGAAACAGAAAGAGACAGTGATAGAGAAAGAGAGTGAGAGAGTGATACAGAGAGAGACATTGATAGAAAGAGAGAGAAAGAAAAGAGAGAGGAGAGAAGAAAGAGAGAGAGAGAGAGAGAGAGAGAGAGAGAGACATTAAAATTTTAACAGCTTTTAATTTAATTAAAGGAAAATTTTAAATACAAACACAAATACAAGTACAAAACCACAGCTGGAAAACAAATCACAGTGACTAATACAAAGCGCTGCCACTGGAGACTCCTTCCAAAAATGCTTTTTTTTTTTTTACTACTGTTGTAAATTTTTACGAAAAACGTTACATTTTTTTTGTTATCAGTATAAAATAAATATGATAACTTAACCCTAATAAACTAGTTGTAGATTGGTGTATCGTCCTACGCCCACGCCCATGTACTGTATGAGCGGTTACCATGGAAACAAGAACAGCTTCGTATCTGTGTGTGTTAACATATACTTGTCTTGTTATATGAAAGTACCATCTTCAGAACGACGGAAATACTTTCTGACCAATCAGAATCCAGTATCCGAGCGCACTCTGGTGTTTAAATTCTATTTAAAATCTTTTTATATTTTAATTTTTTTCCAATGGATTGCCTTTTTTATATTCCTAAGGCGGTGGAGTGTCGAGTCAGCAGTCCGCGCTCTGCCTGTGCTCGGATCAGATGACTCGGGTCAGCATTTTCTGTCAGAGACACGAAAGATGGCGAATACTTACCATCTGGCCTGTATGATGAGGTCACATGATAGTGACACGGGGCCAGCGCTAGAAAGAGAGAGCGAGAGAGAGAGAGAGAAAGAGAGAGAGAGCGAAAGGGAATAGATTTCACTACTCAAACTCACTCCACATGAATCTCATAACAATTGCTAAGGCATTCACACCACAGCGCTGATAAAGTCTCACTTCCGATTGGTCGAAAGATCATCAAAGCTGTTATTTCATCTTAAACTCAAATGAATGGCTTTGTTATTTAAAGATTAATGATAATCAATATAATTTTTTTTATTATTGTCCTATCCAAGGTGTGCCCCCCCCCATGTCTTTCACCCTTTCAGAGACGGTTAGGACAGATTCCCTCCAGCAGATCCCTGTGAGCCCGAATTAGGAAATAAGCGGTTATAAAAGATGAATAAATGAAGAAATGATCTACTTTATTTAAAATATCAGTAAATAATGGACTATAAGTTCTGGAGAATAAACCGCACTGTTGCCATGGTGACATTTCGTACTCTTTACAGTACAGCTGCTCTAACAACAGGAAGTGCCGTCCCACAACCATTGTTGTTGATTGTTATTTTTTTTTACATTTCTGCCATTTTGGTAGACGTCCTTACCCAGAGAAACTTGTCTTGTTTAGGGGCCCCAGTGGCAGCTTGGTAATGCTGGGAGAAAAAAAACTCATCTTCCAGTCAGCTTTCCACTGAGCCACCACTTTTCACCACACAGTTCTCTCCAGGTACATTTACACTCCATGCCCTTTATTAAAGCAACTGACATTCATTTCTTTTTATTGGAGCAGTTAAAGGTTAAGGGCCTTGTTCAGGGGCCCAACAGTGGTAGATTAAGCATTCTGCGGATTAAACCCATGATCTTCCATTGAGCAGTCTGACACTTTAAACACTGAGCCACCACTTACATAGCTTAGAGGCTCTTATCGTCTAATTGTGATATAAAATCGTTCATTTTGGCATCTTTTCTCTTTAATTAGCCACAAACCCATAACAGTTCCGAGCGGCTGTTTTAAATTCCCAACGATTTCACGCCCAGATGGTGAATAAAGTGTTTAGTTCGATAATTGCAGGATTATTGACTTCTTTCTGGACCGCCAACAAACGTTTATGAAAATCTGGAGTCTTTGCAGACGCTGATTATTCATCAGTATTATTAGCGACAGATTTTATGCCATATGCTTAAGTACAGAACGTGAGTAGGGGTAGAATTCCTCCGACTGACTTGTTGTGGTAAATTGGTGCCGGCGCTCGTCCGCGGCTTTGCTAAGGCATAAAAAGTTGACGTTACTTTATTAAACCTACAAACATACGTAAATAAATAAATATGTTTGTCTATATAGCCGTAAGATTCGTAATTATCATTATATAAGCTCATGGCAGACATCGTACACTGTCTACCCAAAAGTATTGGGACACCTGACCAACACATCTATCGGTATTTTTTGAACATCAGGATTTTTACTATATTGGGTCATGTGACTGTGAAGATTTGATCATTCAATTACAATAGTATTAATGAGATCAGACATCGATGATGTAATCGTGAGAAGGTCTGGAGTTCAGTTGGGGTTCCAGTTCATCCCAGTGAGATTGAGTCAGAATCAGGGCTCTGTACAGGACATGAGAGTTCTTCTACACCAATCAGAACACAGCATGTCTTCATAGAGATTAGGGGTTTTGTGCACAGGGACATTGTCATGCTAGGACAGGGTGTGAGTTTCACAGTTCCTCTTAGTGAAGAAATAATGGAATGCAGAAATGTTTCATACACAGTCGCATGTCTGGTTGTTACCATGGTTACAATAATGCATTTACCTTCAGTACCACTGTCAGGACTGCAGATTCAGGACATTAACCAACACCTTCTGACCAATCAGGATGAAGTAATCACTAGCTAATACAGGTGTGTGTGTGTGTGTGTGTGAGAGAGAGAGAGAGGGAAAGAGAGAGACATAGAAGGAGACAGAAAGAGACAGTAATAGAGAGAGAGAGAGAATGAGTGTGTGTATGTAAGAGAGAAAGAGACAGACAGAAAGAGACACAGAGAAAAAGAGACAGACAGACCCAGAGAGAGAGAGTGAGAGAGAGTGAGAGAGAGAGAGAAAGGGAAAAAGTTAGTAGATAGAGCGGGGGTGAGAAAGACATGTGGGGGTAACTGACATGATGGGATAAGAGAGCGAGAGAAAGAACGAGAAAGTGAAGGACTTCCTCTCACACTCGAATGTCTTTCGCCGGGATTTGGTCTATGTTTTTTCATCAGACACAAACACACATACAGCAACAGTGAGCGAGGACAAACCCGCTAGCTGACATGCTATCAGTCCGCGGTACGAACGGATTCCCTCAGACAGACTAGTCTGTCTAACCAACCCGTCCTTATTGATCACATGATTATAAGCATGTCTTACATCCTGACTACATTCTCCCAACTTCCTGTTTCCTCCCGATACCCTCTTCTGATTGGAGGAACTCATCGCTGCTGAGGACAAATAAAAAAAAGTAAGTAAAAAAAAAAAAAAATTAATAATAAAGTAAAATAATTAAGGCAATAATGATACTTTAAAGCTATAATTAGGGAAAACATCAATTTGGTGCGCCCAGATGCTGTACCCGGGGACAGATGTCCCCCCTTGCCCCCCCTTAGCTACACCACTGATTAGTATATAAACTGTGTGTGGATGCAATAATATAAATTGCTAAGTATAGCTAGCATGACATATGCTGCAGTTTGCTATTATCAGACAGTCCTAAGTTAGCGAGAGAGAGACTTGGGAAAAAAATCATTTTGACGATATTTAACCCTCCTGTTGACTTCAGGTCAAAATTGACTCATTTATTTTGTGCTTTATCAACAGGAGAAAACGCTTTCAAATACCCACACAAACTACCATGCTGAATTCATAAAGGTATACTAAAATGCTAGCTTGGAGCTAGCATAAAAAAAATAAACCTAAATGAAAAAACGTCTGCCTTGTCTTTAGTAGAAATTAAAATTCGACAAACAGTAGCATCTTATAATAAATTGAAGCTAATATTAAAAAGAATTTAGGCTCGATTATAGCATGAATTTGGTTCCGCTGCTAAAGCTACGCATGTTAATGTTGCGCGTAATGGTGAATTTTGTAGAACTGGAGTAAATTTCTGTTCTGTGATTAGCATCTACGCTAGGCTGGAGTTTTCTCTCAGCTTAGCTTAGCGTCCTCCATTACATTTCTGCTTCTCAGCTCAGTGGTGGAAAATGGCGGCGGTGCCCGCATCGCGGCGGTGCAGATGGGCGGCAGCGTTCGGAGTACTCGTATTCGGAGTATTCAGAGATTAAGATCAGGCCCTCCTTGTTATTAATAGACAGTTTTAATCAGGGTGCCTCCCAGGACGCTTGTTCCTGATCCGCAGAGACACGCTGCGCCACTGAGCGTGTCAGAGCTGCTGCTTGCATTACACACATCACTCGCATGCATCACACCAGTCCCAGAACAGCGCAGTAATGCTGGGACGTAGCAGGGAAGCCGTTCAGATCAGAAGACGGACGCCGGATGAGAGGACGGTACGCGGCGGCGTCTGCTTTTCCCCCTCGTTTGGACGCAGGAAGGAAAAACGAGAGCAGATGAATTATTAAGTTGAAAATGATCAATGCCAGGACGCGTTCACTTCTGCTGTAATGCACATCCTCCCGCTCAGCCGCGCAAAGAAACAGGCACCGGGGGCGGGCTTGACAAAAATTGACAGTGACTTCTACTACACCCCCTTCCTCCCAACAGTCAGAACCGGTTTCATCCTGATTACAGGCATCCTTGCTTGCAGCTGACAATTTCCAGAAAAATCTGCAGCTCAAAGTCGGGTTCAAACCCCCCCACCCCCCACCCCGAAATCCTTATGCACCTCCCCCACAGCCCCCTATAAATCCCTCAGTCCCTCTACACCTCCTGCACAGTGCTGCTTTCACTCTCTTTCATCTATTTCTCATGTAGAACTCTCTCTCTCTCTCTCTCGCTCTCTCTCGCTGTCTGTCTCACTCTCCCACTTACTTTGTCCTTTTCTCGCTTTCTTTTTCTCTCCCCCTCTCTGTCTCTCTCTCACACTCCTACTTACTCTCCCCCTCTCTCTCTCTCTCTCTCTCTCTCTCTCTATCTATCTAGCTCTGTCTCTTACTCACCTTTCTGCTGATTTAGTTGCTTTGTAACATTTTCTGCTGACCAAACATGCAAAGACAATGATAGGTAGATAGATGGATAGATAGATAGATAGATAGGTAGATAGATAGATAGATAATCAGATAGAGAGAAAATTAGATAGATAGACAGACAGACAGACAGATATATACAGTGGATAGATAGATAGATAGATAGATAGATAGATAGATAGATAGATAGATAGATAGACAGATCTGCTGCGATTGCATCTCATTACCATGCTTTATTTCATGCGCGCGTACGGGATGTCAGATCGATATGGAGTGCCGGTAGGATTCTGTCCTCTTTCAGGGCATTGATGGTTTTTGCGATTGTGAGCGTGAGCGCGGGATGTGTATAGAGGAGTGCAGGAAGTCAGCTGCTTTTAATGTTTATGAGGTCGTACCTTTCAGCTATTAGCGTGCTAACAGTCGCTCTGAGGTGCTGAGTCGCTCTTTTAATCTTTAATAAATGAACATAAAGAAATGCTTCGGATAAATCGCTCGACCTTTAATATAAAACAATGTGCAGGTGTTGCAATCGCAAATATTTAACCAATCCCTGTGCATTTTCTGCAGTGTTTTCCATTTACCACAGATTTTAGTGCAAATTTGACCAATCATTGTGAAGCCCCGCCCAAATAGGAGCAGTACGTCACCAAAAACACTTCCTTGTTTCCTATTCTGACGTCTAACGTCTTTTTTTTACCAGCAAAAAGTATTGCAATTTTTATTTATTTGCGCAATTTTATTGCCACAATACAAAACATCACAACATACAAGTTTGCTAGTTTTATGTTGTTAGTTAGCATGAACTCAAGTTAATGTGTGTTGTATTTTCTTAATTGTTTATGTTTGTAAATAAATACTGCATTTGGGTTTACAGCGACTGGATTCTTTACAGTGTGTGTGTGTGTGTGTGTGTGTGTGTGTGTGTTTCTTAAATAATTAAATCAATTTATTAAATGATTTTAAAAAAATAACATTTGTAATTGCGACTAATGCAAATTTAATCATTCCCTATGCATTTTTGTGCGACTGTACAATTGCATCCAATCACAATGACTTTTAGTGAAAAATTGAACCAATCAAAGTTAAGCCCCGCCCCAAACCTGAGCAGAAGGTCACTGAATGCAGATGTAGACATGTGTGGCGCTATTTTACCAGCAAAAATTACTGTTTTAAACCGCCTCCAATGTTGTTCTGCGATTTTTACTCAATCCTGCAATTTTATTGCGATAAAACAGCTAAAATCATTGCAACATGCCGCACAATTATTTTAGAAAATCTGCCGTAATGTTGAGATTTTAACCAGCAACAATCACAGAGAAATCCGAGAAATCCTGGAGGGACTTGTGTGTGTGTGTGTGTGTGTGTGTGCGTGTTTTTTATTGTTATGATTGTTATTACACACATCGAATGCGGGAAAGAAGCGAACAAGCTTCAGTCTAATAAAAGGGGAACTCTTTAGGGAGACGGAGGAATGCAGTGTCTCCTGCTTACACTAATCACCGTGAGCTACGCATGCGACTAATTATAAACTCGCATTAAAACCCGGCTTCGTACCGCAGGACAGAGCGTGAGTGAGTGGGATGACGTCTATGGATGAAGTACTTATTTGTTTGAGGTTTTAGATCATGGAGAAAAAAGTATGTGTTAAAAAGAGTCAAGGGATCTTTAGAAAACGGCTTCTGGCTTCTGATTGGCTAAACATATCTGATCCATGTGACCAACAGTGAGTTTAACAGGAATAATATTCAAGGGACTTAAGGAATCATGGAAAATAACGGAGCTTATCATATGTAGCTATTGTAGCTAGTCTCGGATTTCTTGGTCAGTACGACGCTCTAGAACTTTCCGGAACATTGATACAGCTCAGACTTTAGGCCCGGCGTCGAAGCTCGTCTCTACATAGAAATACATTTACATCTATAAATGTCTCCCTTTGAGAGTTTTCGCCTTAGGAATTGCAATTGTCATCATACGAACGAAACCGAACTGAAGTTGCGAGTATGTCCAGGAGTCGTTTAGAACGTGTTTACGTGGGTTTTTTGGTGTGCGTCTTTATTCACATAAATGCTGATTGTTTTTAGCTGTCAGGATATGACTCTAGGGTTCGTCTGAAACTAATTGTTTGCATTTACGCTGTTTTTTATGTGACTAATCGTATCGCAGTACCCAATTTTGCCCTATAAGAACTGATTTGATTCATTTCCTGTGACTGAGTCGATTTGGGTTTTTTTTCCACTCGTTCGAAAGCAAACCGAGAACCTTTTTGTTTGGATGAACTTGTCAGGTGGTTAAGTATGTTTGCAGGGTTCTTGTGTGTGTAAAGAACTGCAGCATCGTAGGGAAACACATCAGGGGTTCCTTTTAAACATCGTGTGTGTGTGTCAGCGTATGAGATAAGCAGTGTTTCTTTACGGTAATCAAGTCCCGCAGTATAGATGAATGTGCCGCTGCAGCTAGCGCTCAGCGCTAAGCTCATTTAGCAGAGTGCTGGGACGGAGCAGAAGACCACCTGGTGCTCTTGAAGTGAGGAACATGCAGGACCTCCTCCCACACACACTCTGTACCCAAACCTCTAAAAGCTCCTAATGCAGCTGTTCGGTGATGATGTCATCACTGGCCCGTGTCCCGACCGGCTCCGACCGCATTACAGTAGTGTTTTATTTTACTTTTACAATTAATCTAACAGACAGGAAACAAAACGGGATTGGATCCCAATCCATAACCAAAGAGCCTTAAACCAACACGTCACCCTGCTGCAACTCATTACTAATTAATCACCGAACTGAGCAGCGACGGTTTAAATCAGCAAGATCAGTAACGGGGGTGGGGGGTGGGGGGTCTGGGGGACGACATACAGTGAGTAATGTTTAAAATAAAAACAGAAAAATTAGAAAGAATTTGAGAAAATGAGAGTGCAGGAACGAGTGAGAGAGAGACATGTGTGTGTGAGAGGAAGAATAAAATTGAGAAGACGAAGAAGAGAAAGAACGAAAGACAAAGAAAAAAAAACATAGACAAGAATAAAAAAGCGAAAGGGAGAAAAAATAAACAAGTAGGAGAAAAAAAAAGGGAGGGGAAAGAGAGCGCAAATGAGAAATGGTGTGTGTGTGTGTGTTTGTGTGTGTGTGTGTGTGTGTGTGTGTGTGTGTATTGGAATTAGAGGAGCTCATCGATTTGGTCTTATTAAATGGTGGTTAAATGAAGCTGCAATGAGAGAGAGAGAGAGAGAGAGAGGAGAGAGAGAGAGAGCGAGAGAGAGAGAGAGAGAGAGAGAGAGAGGAGAGGACGAGAAGGAGAGACGAGAGAGAAAGGAAGAGAGAGAGAGAGAGAGAGTAAGGAAAGTGACAGAGAAAGAGAAAGCAAGAGAGAGACAGAGAGAAATTGAGAAAGAGAGACAGAGACAGACAGAGAGAGAGACTGAGAGAAAGTGAGAAAGATAGGCAGAGACAGACAGATAGACAGGGAGAGACAGAGAGAGACAGGGAGAGAGAGAGAGAGAGAGAGAGAGGGAATAGGAGGTTGTTCCTCTTAGAGACTCTGCTATAATGGCGTCCGGCGTCCTCAGAAGATTTCCATCTTATTTGCTTTTTTTACGTCTGAAAGAAGTAATAAAATTGTTTTTAACTATTACTGCCACACGTTTGTACGGTTATTTTACTGAGAAAGTTTCTTATTACGCCGTTATTATAGAACAATTATAAGATTAATTGATCTTCTCTCGACTAGTTAATTTTTTTCTTTTTATTGGCAAAATAAACAAATTAACTAGCAGTGTGTAAAAAAAACTTCTTATAATCATTTCAATTTTAATTCTTATAATCTAATATTCATCTTCGTTTAAGTCGAATAGCAAGATATATTTTTAAAGTAATTATTTAATTTTTAATTTTTATTTTTTTTACTTTGACTTGAAAAAATATTGTTTATTTACTGTAAAAAACCTTTAATTTGTTAGATTTTAAGTTAAAAAACTTGCATTTTTAGGTTGAACTTAAGAATTAAGAGGTTTTTTTTCTATAATTTCATTAGGAAATAAACAAACTGTATTTAACATAAAGACATGAATTAGTAAATTTTAATAAAAAAAAATGTATTTTTTTAATTTTTTTTTTACATTTTGCTTGTCATGTGAAATATTATCTCATATTAAAGGTTTTAAAATGTATTTATTTTAGAGTTTAATCAGCTAATTTTAACTTTTAGCTGTTGAATTCGAATTGCAATATTAATAATATATAATATTAATATTATAGATTATTTTGGCATCTTGTATTTCAAACCTTATATTTTTATACACTGAATTTTATTCTCTAATATTTTAAATGTTTTTTGTTGGTAAGTTACATAATACGGCAATCCGGCAGCGATATTATTTGCTGAATGTGTTAGAAAAGATCATCTAAACCATTCAGGCATGACAAGTTGCTAAAACTCCAGCTTTTTTTTGGGGGGCCTGATCCTGATGTGTGCGAGCAGCGACGCTCCGAGACGGTTTTTACGCTGATCCCCGAGAATAAAGGCTTTAAATAAAGATCCGAGCCGGAGCGCTGGGGAACTGACCCCAATCCTTCATGATGAATTCGGTGAGCTGCGGTGATGTTTGAAGTCTGATGGCTTCGTCTGCATCTACGTCAACGTGTAATGAAAGCTTTTCTGAAAGTCCTGAGTGCCGCATAAGCAACAAAGCTCAGGGTGAGGAAGCTGCAAAACAGAAAAAACAATCAGTGTTTAAAAGGGAAGAAAAAGTGAGAGATTGTGAGAGAGAGAGAGAGAGAGAGAGAGAGAGAGGAGAGAGGGGGACAATAAAAGAATGTTTCACTGAAGATTTCAGTGATCCTGTACAAAACAGATTTCAGTGATCCTGTACAAAACAGATTTCATGTCCCTGTACAAAACCAAAACCCAGTGATCCTGTACGGAACAGATTTCAGTGATCCTGTATGAAACAGATTTCAGTGATCCTGTACGGAACAGATTTCAGTGATCCTGTATGAATCAGATTTCAGTGATCCTGTACGGAACAAACAGATTTTCAGTGATTCCTGTATGAAACAGATTTCAGTGATCCTGTACAGAATAGATTTCAGTGATCCTGTATGAACAGAGTTCAGTGATCTGTAAACAGATTTCAGTGATCCTGTACGAAACAGATTTCAGTGATCCTGTACAGAATAGATTTCAGTGATCCTGTACAGAATAGATTTCAGTGATCCTGTATGAAACAGATTTCAGTGATCCTGTACGAAACAGATTTCAGTGATCCTGTACGGAACAGATTTCAGTGATCCTGTACAGAACAGATTTCAGTGATCCTGTACGGAACAGATTTCAGTGATCCTGTACGGAACAGATTTCAGTGATCCTGTACGGAATAGATTTTAGTGATCCTGTACAGAATAGATTTCAGTGATCCTGTACGGAACAGATTTCAGTGATCCTGTACGGAACAGATTTCAGTGATCCTGTATGAATCAGATTTCAGTGATCCTGTACGGAACAGAAATGGTTCTTTACTGAATTGTCTTTTGTCTTTGTGTGTTTTTTGACATCAGTGTTTTGACCCCTGCTTTCTCCTACAGTGGGATTGATGGTGAACTATAAATAAAGGCATCCCGCATGCATCGGTCCCCACTGGTCAGCCCTGAGACCTTAAAACCCACATTTCTGGGTCACATGATGGAACTAAAATGAAAACTAGTAGTGAGAAACATGTTTTATAACATGCAGGTTGGACCGGTATATATTTTTTGTCCAACATTCAGACTTTTCCAGAACTAGTTACATTTTATCCTGTCCGGGAGCGCTCTCGAGGATAACTTGCTAATTCTCTATCGAGACATGGCTCATGTATATGAGAAGTTGTAGCTCAGTGGTTACGGTGTTGGACTGCAGATAAGAAGATTGCAGGTTCAATTCCTGGTCATAATAATTTGTCACTGCTGGGCCCCCGAGTAAGGCCCTTAAACCTTAACCGCTCAGTGTCATCAAAAAATAAATGAATGTATGTGGTTATGGATAGAAGCGGCACGCTTTTAACAGTAATCCAGTCCCAGAGTAAAAACTTCCTCTCGTACCCTTCCTTTACCCCCTCCTCCCCCAGCAATGCAGATAAATTCATCCATGTCTCTCACTTCCTGACCTTTGCGTCATTTCTTTGATTTGATCCGATTCGCCTGAAATTCCCAGCGCAGAAAAGCATTCGCAGGGCAAAATCCAGCGCAGACAGACCACGGCGGGGTGAAGCGACACGCTGATTAAACGAGACTCTGGAGAATTAGACACAAAACGTTTATTTACAAAATAAATAAATAAATAAATAAGCGAAGTGCTTTTCTAATTCCAACACCATTAATGACCAGAGACGTGTCATGGTGCTGACTGAAAGACCTGCAAATGGATTTCTAAACACTGCTACTGATAAAATAATGAGGAAATAACTAAAAAAAACCTCACTGATGGTAAAGTTCTTTAATTTGATCTGTTTAATGAAACAACAGATACGATCCTGTTAGCGTGCTAGTGTGCTAAATGTAATAATAATCCTAATGCTAGTTAGCTGGTTAGCTCTTTTGTTTTAAGTGTAGCATGTAGAGTCTGGTAGGGTTGCCACCTTTTATTCAGAAAAATAACGCAGCGGTCGTAGCGGAGGTTACACCCCCTTGGGGCCACGATGGAGATAAATTACAAAATAATTTTTTTTAAGAAAATGAGCTATAAACATTACAATAAATTATTCATTTATTCATCTTCTATACCCGCCTATTCCCTAATTCGGGATCACAGGGATCTGCTGGAGTCTATCCCAGATCTCTGAAAGGGTGAAGGGGCAGAAGTGGGACACCCTGGACAGGTCGCCAGTCCATCACAGGGCCACACACACACACACACACACACACTCACTCCTATGGGCAATTTAGAATCACCAATCAATCTAACATACATGTTTTTGGACTTTAGGAGGAAACCGGAGAACCTGGAGTAAACCTACACAAACACAGGGAGAACATGCAAACTGCAGGGGAATCGAACCCGGGACCTTCTTGCTGTGAAGAACCACTAAGCAGCAGCCCTACAATAAATCATCTTTTTTTTAAATAAATGTGAGCTGATACTATTGTTATCAACCACACAACAGACTTCTCCAGCGGTCATATCGTCATACACGGGCGATAATAATGAGCAGCTGAAAGTCACACCACAAAAAAAGACCTTGTGAGATTGAAAGGATATTTTATTAACTTATTAACTGGAAATTAATACTTAAATTTAACACTTTATTTACCCATACAAACATTTCTTTAATTGTAAGTATTAAATATCCTTATGTTGTAAATGTAAATGCCTTTATTTACTTTGTCACATAGACTTTTTTACAGCACAGCCAAATTCTTTATTTGCATATCCCATCTTAGTAAGTTGGTGGTTCAAGTGTAGTGTCAGCTATGATACAGCGCCCCTGGAGCAGGAAGGGTTAAGGGTCTTGCTTAAGGACCCAACAATGGTTGGCTTGCCAGCGTTGGGGCTTGAACCCAGGTGTTCCTGGTCTTTAGATCAACAGCTTGAGGTGGTGGGGCTTGAACCCAGGTGTTTCTGGTCTTTAGATCAACAGCTTGCGGTGGTGGGGCTTGAACCCAGGTGTTTCTGGTCTCCAGATCAACAATGCAGCAAGTCCACCACTGCCCCTGTTACTGCCCCTTTAATGTTATTAAAGTACTGCATTATATCATAACTTAGGCATGTAATTCATTTACATTCTATCAGTGGTGGTCAGTGCCGGTCAGTCAGTCGTTCTTTGCTGTTCTAAACACCATCAGAATCACTGACCCACATTTACAACCTAAATTCTAATATTTTCTGCTGGTGAGTTTGATTTGAGCAGAAAATTTAAAAATCAAGTATTTAATGTTACCAATTTTTTATCCAGAAGGACGCTACACTGACACACACACACACATATGGTGTATCTTCCTGGCTTTGTGTAGGCGGTGGGTGTTGATATATTGACTCGGTGTGTGTTGGAGCGTAAACGGCCTGCTGTGTGTACCTGGAGCTGCACGCCGCTCTTTTGTGTGATAACGATTTAGCCGTTGTTCATCTGCCTCCGAAAAAACCCCAGAGACAGGACAGCATTGACCTCTGACCCCAAACAGGGAAACAGGGTGGGACCACATGGTGCACTGAGGGGCATGTGTTTGTTAATAAAAAGGCTGTGGGTTTAAACCCCACTACTGTTAAAATGCCACTAACATTTATCCCCTCTGGTCAGTTAAGGGTTAAGGGTCTTGCTCAGGGGCCCAGCAGTGGAAGCTTGGTGGTGCTGGAAATTAAACTAACAATTAACTGATCAGAAGTCCATCACCTTATTACTGAGCCGCTATTTTTCCTCCACCTCCATCACACACCACATACACACACACACACACATGAACCCCTGTGATGTTTACTCTCTGTTTTACTCTCTCTCTCTTTTCTCTCTCTCTCTCTCTTTCCTCTTTTTATTGTCTCTCTTTCTCTGTCTCTCTCTCTCTCTCTCTCTCTCTCTGTGTCTTTATTTCTCTCTCTCTCTCTCTCTCTCTCTCTCTCTTTTCTTTCTCTATTTCTCTTTTCTCTCTCTCTCTCTCTCTCTCTCTTCTCTTCTCTCTCCTTCTTTCATTGACTTGTTGATCTGTATTGATTATATCGCGCTAATTTCGATAGATGTCTATTTTAACCTTGTTGTTTAGGGGCTTCGTCTTTCCTGTGTTTAACACTACACACACACACACACACACACTTAGGCGATATTCAAGGACTCATTACACCAGTCGCCAATTGACTCGGAGCTGCGTGACTATTTCGGGACTTTATTAGCCCTGATCCTTGCAGCCCAACTGCCTGCTTGCTTTCATCAATCCAATAATAGGATTTCCACCTATTAGAGGAGCAAAGCGGGGTCACATCTGTCATGTGGGGTTTAAACCGAGTCGGCACCGCGTTCACAAACCCAACAAGCTTAGACAGGGGGCATGGACAGGCGCCATTACTTAAGTGTAACGCAAAGCGGAATGGGGGTATTTATTAATTTGTGGCACGAGCCGGCCAAGTAGGCAAACAGGCATCCCAACATGCCTCTGTTTAAATATGCACTACATCCCGAAAGGCAAACAAATTAATGAATATTCACACTCGATCTATAGCCCCCCGGCTGCCCATGCATTATTCATGTATTTGCTGTCGTGCTCCAGGACGGGAAGATCAACCTTCTTTTATTTTTTGGGGGGGGTTAAAATTAAAGCTCATTTCTGTTGGAGGAACTCATGAAATGCACTTTATGATTTGCTTCAAAAACATGAAACGCCTCTGCATCCTTACTGAAAATTTCTTCAGAATCACAAAGAAAGAAAAAAAACCTTTGACATTAAACCCTGCTGGTTATTTTTTCTCCCTTTTTTTTATTTTATTTTCCAGTCGTCGTATCTGTTAAACGAGTTGCCGCTTTATTAAAGATTGAAGATAATAAGCTGTCACACACTCGCATGGTTTTTGTGGGAGGCCACCGGTGAGCTGTTTGCTAAAAGGTTTTTCTCCGGGATAAGAAGCGGTGCACATGACAGTTTAAAAGCTCCTCCAGAAGTAGTCATGGCTTCTTACACGCAATTGCGCCAGCCGCTCAAATTGCGTTAGTAATGCGCCCGGTCTCGGTACTGCACAACAGCAAGGTTTAAATGCCCTACGATTCATGGAGATGCTTTGAAAGCGCTCTTTGTCACGCTGCTGTGACATCTTCTCACCCAAAACAATCAACAGCATGGCCATCAGGCAATCAATACCACGTTATCACCTGCGATTATCTGTCAAGCTAAAATCTCACCTCTAATGACTGCCTCGCTGCAGATTGCAGGAAAAACAGGGGGGGGGGGTAAAAAAGAGCAAGTCTTGAGTCTGCAATAGGATTCTCTATTAATATTCTGTCTGCTTTTCAGCTGCAGAGATAAAAGGCTTATGGAAGACTGCAGACCTTCATCATGCTCAGGTTTGGAGCTTAGGTGGGTCAACTTGGTGCTGAGCTCCTCACACGAGACCAAACCTGAGATGACACACCATCCCATAATTAAACGGCAACCTGTGACTCAACAAAGCAAAAAAAAACATTTGCCCTCATCGAGAGCAGCTAACATTTATTCCATTTATATATCTAAGCAATTATGGTGTAAGAGCCTTGCTCAGATGCAGTGATAACCTGGTGATGTTGGGATTGGAACCAACAATATTCTGGTTAGCAGTCCAACACCTTAATCGCTGAGCTATCACTTCTCCAGACTCAACACATTCTGAGACCAAACACAACCTGAGACCAAACAAACACAACATGGGGCCAAACACGACCTGGGACCAAACAAAATTTGGGACCAAACACGACCTGGGACCAAAAACAACCGGGGACCAAACACAACCTGGGACTGAACACAACATGGGGCTAAAAACAACCTGGGACCAAACACAACCTGACACTAAACAAAACCTAAGACAAAACACAACCTGGAACCAAACACAAAACCTGGGACTAAACCAAACCTGAGACCAAACAAAACCTGGGACTAAACCAAACCTGAGACTAAACACAACTCAAGATTAATATTCTACCAAATAAATAACAAATAAATATAGTGCATGTTAATAAATGATGAATTGTTTTGCCCTACTAATAATTATATTAGTTTATAACTGCACACCATAAAGTGTGTTTTTACTCCAACTCTAAAGGTCAGTAAAATTACACAAGCAACATTCTTAACGTTTACTTTTACATCATGGTGTCTCTTTTTATTAGGAACAGACGAGGTTGAGGAGGACGCGGTAACACTCTCGCCTTCCTCTCCTTATTTTAGGAATTAGTGAGATATTCAGGAGGCTGAGCTTAACTTAGGGTGAAATCTCTTATTATAAACTGTGTCTGGATATAGTATAAGAAATGTTTATCAAATTTTATGTAAGATGTATAAAAATGTGTGACAGCTAAGTGTTTTAGTGAATATATCGGTAGGAGGAGGTTAGAAATGAAGCTACCAGGCAGAAGATAAAGACGAAGAGCAAAGAGGAGGTATATATGGATGCGATAAACGAGGACATGAAGTTAGTGTGTGTGAGTGAAGAGGATGGAGAGAATAGGGTTAGATGGAGACAGATGATTCGCTTTGGTGACCCCTAAAAGAGAAGAGCCAAAAGGAGGAGGAGAAGAAGAAGTGTTCAGAATACAAAGCTAAAGCGCTCAATGTTCTCATACACCTACACACACCTGCAAAAAACAAGCAAGGAAAAAACTTTTAATGCACAAACACACACACACACACACACACATATAAGCTGTAGGTGTTTAACACGATTAATTTCATGTGATAAATCAGAATCCTGGTATTAAACATCGTTTTAGATGAAATTATGAAGCATCAACAATATTCAGTTCTGCCGATTCTGCCTTATAAGATAACTAGGTTTCGGTAAGGTAAAAAAAAGCATAGGATGCGCATCCATCATCTCCCGACTGCATCCCAGAAAAAAAGAATCAATCCTCTATCGGCATATCTCGTGTCGGCCATTTTGTTTTATTGTCAGGAAAAGAGCGTGTTAGCGGTGAGGGAGAAGTCGTGTAGCTGGTTGAGGCATGTCATCTCATTTCCATACAGAAGGTACAGACGTGTGTGTGTGTGTGTGTGTGTGTGTGTGTGTGTGTGTAAGTGTGTGTGTGAGTGCAGTGAGGGGGTTTGCAGCAAGAGGGAATCGCTCCGTTTGGTCCATAAATCATTCATGTTCTTCGCACCATGTCTACACAAAGAAGCTCTGCTGAACACATGGAAATAAAATCAACCCCAAAACCTTAAAAAACCCTCAAATTTTCCTTTAAAATAATAATAACATCATTTTTTACTCGGTTCACGAATTTAACTCAGAGGTTGGGAAGTTAAAATATAGACATCACTGCTACTTATAATAATGAACCTTATATTTTATAAGAATATTTATATTTATATTTATAATGAAATTTATATTTACTTACAATATTTATATATATATATATATATATATATATATATATATATATATATATATATATATATGCTTTTTAATATAGATTTAATTTAATACAAAATTACATTTTATAGGTTTTCTGTAATTACATGTTAATAATGCAGTAATAACACTATTGCTCATTTTATACATTATATAATAAGAAATTAGAAGACACAACAACAACAATAATAATAATAATAATAATAATCATAATTGGTATAAAAATCACACTTTTACTAGCAGTAATGTGCATGTTTTTACTACACTGTAATTACAAAGTTAATAAACAAAGCTAAAAAACACAACATCAGAAGACCAAACACAAATTTGATAAAATTAAATATATATTTTCCTTTTCTTATGTTTTAAATGAGATCTTCGGTTTGCAGAATTATTACTGTATTATTAATATATAATTACACAAAAACCTTATAAACTGTATATATATGTCGGGATACTATATATTTATATAGTTTATAAGGTTTTTGTGTAATTATACATTAATACATCAATGTTTTTTTCTTAATTTAAGGGCTCCAATTTTTCTTTGCCCTTTAATAGGTTTTGTATTTTTTATGGGGTTCTTTAATGGTTCATAAGCTTCTCCTAAAACCTGGTTCCCCAAAGAGGCCGTATGAACTTAATTCACCCTACATGGACCCTACATTTTTAAGAAAAAGACCGTCATAGTGTTCCGTTAGCCAGAAACAAAAGTGACCAAGTAAAACACATTTTGCTCAATTCTTGATATTTGTTTTATTCTATTATTTTATTTTGTTGTTGTGGTGCCCCGCTGAGATTAGCTGTGCCCTCCACTGGCCACCCCTGTTAAGATATTTTGCCACTGTTTTAAATCAGAGCCTTTGTAAGGACATCACTTTCATACGGATGCTTTAAAAGATTTTTTCCAAAAATACAAATATAAAAAAATCACCTAAAGATACGAAACTGTAAAATCCAGCCTTGTAGATCAAACAGGAAAAAAGCTCGTTTCTCTCGCCGGCTCGTTTCTGGTGTCGGGTTGACGAGCAGAAACTCATCATGTAGCATCGAGAGAAATCTAATGATCTCCAGAAAAGGAACGGGTGTGATATTGCTCTGAGGAGAATAACATTACACCGCTCAGGCTTATCAATTCAATTGTGAGGAAATAATTTATAACAGGACAAAAAAAAAACCTCGCTGTGAGGTGCGACTTTCCGTACTCATCCTAACGATGGGGTAAAAAATCATATTTTCTCACAGTTATTTCTGTGTATTACACTAAAGATGCAGAATATGAAATAAATAAATAAATAAATAAACAGACAACCAGCTCGGAGATAGTTTGTAATTAGGACATCCTGAGAAACTGGAAGATTTTACAGAATATATACGACCAGTTTATTTTTTTATTTCAGCCTAAATTTTTCGAACTAATTTCACTTATTAAAAAAATCTCATTTTCCCGTTAATAATGTGATCAGAGTAAACGATGGCGTCTCGATTCTGCTGCACGAACACAGACATTCGAATGTGATTATTATTTTTATCAATTAGAAACTAACCGAAATAAATAATAGTAAAAACAGAACACAGCTAATAGATGTTTCTGAAGTACATGTCGTTATTTCCACCTTTGTCCTGTCTGTCTGTCTTTCTGTCTGTCTGGATGTATGTCTGAGTGACTTTTTTTTGTCTGTCTGTATGTTGGTCATGTCTGTCCTGCCTGTTTGTTCGTTTTGACTGTCTGTTTGTTTGTCATATCTGTTTTGTCTGTCTGGTTGTATGTTTGTCTATCTGTCCTATCTGACTGTTTCTTTGTCTGTCTGTCTGTCTGTTTGTTTTTTTGTCTGTCTGTTTGGCTGTATGTCTGTCCTGCCTGTCTGTTTGTTTTGTAATGTCTGTTCTGTCTGTTTGTTTTGTCTGTCTGTCTGTTTGTTTTTGTCTGTCGGTCTGTTTGGTTGTATGTCTGTCTGTCTGTATGTCCCATTTGACTGTTTTTTTGTCTGTCTGTCAGTCATGTCTGTCTATTTGTTCGGTTTGTCTGTCCTATTTGACTGTTTGTCATGTCTGTCCTGCCTTTCTGACAGACCTGTCTCTGTGTCTGTTTGGTTGACTGTCTGCCTGTCTGTCTGTTTGTTCTGTCTGTCTCTCTGTCCCTTGTATGTCCTTGTGTGGGATGTCCACCATCTGTTTTATTTGTCTCTTGTTAACCTGAGTGAATCCCGGCTGTCGGTCAGAGCGTTTCAGACCGAATAAAACTGATTTTTTTCCCAGCAGTTTTCGTTTTTCACAGTCAGAGAAAATTAATGGCAGAAAATCCCGACCTGGAGGCTTTGATCCTCTGTAGGGGTGGAGGGGAGGAAGAGGACCAGGAGGAGGAGGAGGAGGGGGAGGTGCGGGAGGTGAGGGGCATGTGAACGCTGATTAATATGCAACATTATCAGCCATGTCTGTCTGACAGCGAGCACTATCTCTCTCTCTCTCTCTCTCTCTCTCTCTCTCACACACACACACACACACACACACACACAAACATTTTTATAAAATCACACAAGGACTTTTACAGCATTATCGAATCTCTCCATATCAGATTGGCACTGTGTGTGTGTGTGTGTGTGTGTGTGTGTGTGTGTGTGAAATATTTGCATTTTCACCCTCCTTTCTTATCTGTGTTCGATTAATGACCGGTTGTTTTTTTCACCACATCGTTTGTCTCTTTTATAAACACAGTAATCAACCAAACGATTCAGCCAAAGCAGGTAAACCGGAGTCATTAACCGGAGCGACAGCCGCGGCCTGCTTTCTGATGTTAACGTGTGTGTGTGTGTGTGTGTGTGTGTGAGAGAGAGCGAGAGATGGTTACAAGACAGAAAATACAAGGGGGAAAAAAACAGGAAAACTGCATGCGGGGATGAATGAGAGAAGAGAGGAAATGAGTGGGAAGAGGTAGAATGAGAGAGAGAGAGAGAGAGAGAGACAGATGCCATCCTTCACATCCCCTCCCCCTCTCCTCCTCGCTCTCTTCATCTCCTGTTCACACACACCGCGTGTAGAGACCATGATTGGACCGTGAAAAAAGGTCTGTGGTGTGTATGTGTGTGTGTGTGTGTGTGTGTGTGTGTGTGTGTGTGCACTAAAGGCATCTTCATGAGGACATATTTGGCAGCTGCACACACAAATAAAAACAGATAATCAGCAGCTGCCACGGAAACGCAGGATCATTACCTCGCCTCCGTCCAGCGCGTTGCCTCATCCTGCAGGTTTAATCCAATCAGAAATGCTCGCAGATTCATTTATAAAATAATATAGATTAAAAAACATATATAAATAAAATAAAAATGGGTGTTTATATAAAAACAGTAATGCGAAAATGACAAATAATTTGGGGAAAAGCAGAAATGAAGAGGGAAAAATATATTTGTTAAATATAATCAAATAAAATCAAATAAATATATTAAAGTTAAGGGCCTTGTTCAGGGGCCCAGCAGTGGTGGCTTGTTATTGAACCCTGGTCTTTCTGGTATCAGTCCAACACCTCAACCACTAAGCCACCACTTTACTAAATACTATGTAAAAAAAAAAAAAGATAGGTTAGTGAGGAGGAACTTAGTGAGAAGCTCTGTGGGGAGGAAATGTGTGAGGAGCTTCTTGAGGAGTTCAGTGAGCACCTCAGTTCTTACACAAACCCAGTGAAGATCATTCCTGTTTTCTCTGCAGAGAGTTTGATCTTTCTTTCACACTGCTGTTCAAAGTCATCCTCAGTCTTCTTCCATCAGTCTACTGAGTGTTTTTATTTTCTCTCCTGTCCTTCTGCTAATTTCCCCCATCCTTTTATACCTCCCTTGGCAGCAGCATCACAAGCGTCATGAATGCCAGGACCAGGATCTGGACAAAGGGACGGACAGATGGAGAGGTCGAGCTCAACAAGTGCGAAATGCCGAAGTTCTGGCAGAGGTGAAAGACGAACAGAGTGAAATGGACGTAAGGAGACGGATGGGACTGTGGAGGAGAAGGCGAGCGGTGAGGTCTGTACCTGTGCAGATGGCGGCCTGGTCCACGGGGGCCTCGCTGTCACTATGCTGGCAGGCTGCAGGAAAGAAAAAACAGCTCAACGAGACATGGAGCTGCAGCTGCAACGCTGCTGAGGAGGAGCACCACTGCCACTGCTGCAGCACAGGACACAGATCAAGAATCTAATCTAAAGCCCACGGTTGCACTGCAGTGTTAACATGTTTGCAAACATTAAGATTAATTTCTCTCTCTCTCTCTCTCTCTCTCTCTCTCTCTCTCTCTCTCTCTCTTCTCTCTCTCTCTCTCTCTCTCTCTCTCTCTCTCTCTCTCTCTCTCTCCTCCGCTCCTCTCTCCCTCTCTCTCCCCCTCTCTCTCTCTCCCTCCTCTCTCTCTCTCATCTTCTCTCTCTCCCTCTCTTTCTCTCTCACTCCCTCTCTCACTCTCTCTCTTCTCTCCCTCTTCCTCTCTTCTCTCTCTCTCTCCTCTCTCTCTTCTCTATCTTTCTCTCTCACTCCCTCTCTCTCTCTCCCCTCTCCCTCTCTCATCTCTCTTTCCTCTCTCTCTCTCTCTCTCTCTCTCTCACTCTCTCTCTCTCTCTCTCTCTCTCTCTCTCTCTCTCTCTCTCTCTCTCAATCCTCCCTCTCTCCCTCTCTCCGTCTCTTCCCTCTCTCTCTTCCTCTCCCCTCTCTCTCCCCTCCTCTCTCTCCCCCCCCTCTCCTCTCCCCACCCCTCTCCTCTCGCTCTCATCTCTCACATCTCTCTCTCTCTCTCTCTTCTCTCCTCTCTCTCTAGCCTCTCACCTCTCTCTCTTCCTTTCTTCCCTCTCTCCCTCCCTCTCTCTCTTTCCTCCTCTTTCTCTCCCCCTGCCCCCGCCTCTCTCCCTCTTTCCCCCCTCTCTCCCCCCTCTTCCCCCCTTCACCCTTCTCCCTAATCGCACCTCCCCTCTCTCCTTTCCTTTCTCCCTTTCCGTCCTTCCTCTTTCCCTGTTCTCTCTCATCTCTCTTCCAACTCACTACTTTCTTCCCCTCTCTATCTCCCCTCTCGCTCCCACTCTCTCCTCATTTCCCTCCTCTTCCTTCTCTCTCCTCTCTCTCTCTCTCTCCTCTCTCCTCCCCTCTCTTCTCTCTCTCCCCTCTTTCTCTCTCTCTTTCTCTCTCTCTCTCTCTCTCTCTCTCTCTCACTCTCTTCTCTCTCTCTCTCTCTCTCTCTCTCTCTCTCTCTCTCTCTCTCTCTCTCTCTCTCTCTCTCTCTCTCTCTCTCTCTCTTCTCTCTCTCTCTCTCTCTCTCTCTCTCTCTCTCTCTCTCTCTCTCTCTGTCTCTGGAGCAGGTCCTCAGTCTCTGGACTCAGGACTCTGATGCGATGGTCATCCTTAAGTGTGAAACTCTTACGCCGTGTCTCATTGTCAATAAACCGTGATTGATTAAATAGCCGTGTGTTAATCTCTCCAGCGTGGCTACATACCTCCATCCTGGAAATACGGTAGAACCTCGATAGTGTAGAGCATCGATCACACACACACACTGAATCAGCGGTTCTGCTGAAGGACTGACTGGATTTACTTCCGGGTGGACAGATACGTGTAGCGACGCTACTGACTAGCGCTGCTTATCACTGGAGATACTCGTGGTTATAAGTATGAATGTATGATATATTATAAACAGAAGAATGTCCCCGCCGCCTGCCGTTATACAGTACTCAGTATGAATCTGACTCTGATTCTGTATTTGATTTATTTTGATTTATAATTAATCTAATTAAAGTTCTGAATCAAAGGGACAATTATAACAAGTGGCTCTCATTCAGACTTTGATTCACACAGACGCGTTATGGATCCATGATTCAGTATTTGATTTAAAGCAGTATATGAATCAGATAATGTGGGTGGTATTTATAACGAATCTGACTCTGATTCAGAATTTAATTCAGACTCATTATGAATCTGATTCTGATTTAGTATTTGATTTAAATCAGCATTTGATTCAGAGTCGATACATAATGAGTCAGAGTGGCATTTGAATGAGTCTGACTCTGATTTAGAATTTGATTCAGACTCATTTAGTGTTAGACTCTGATTCGCACATCGATTCAGATTAATTGACGATAATAAAAACGCATGGCTCCTAAAACACTGCTGTATGTCACGTAAAATAAATTTGAATCTAAATGAAATTACGGGCCATCACAGCGGTGTGTGTCGGGAAAATGTCGAAATAAATAGTGGCAAATCGTTGACTATCTGATGAATCCGATCTGCATAGGAGTCACATGATCAGACGCTTTCCATCACATCCATGTTTATACATTGACTATATCGGATGCCGAAATATGTTGCAGCCAAAAGCGAACAGATTTCCTGTTATTCGTGACAAACAGGCGTGAACTGAAAAGAGCGTGAGGAAGTGTGAGGAGGATAATTGCATAAGAATCGTTTCCAAAAAAAAAAAAAAAAAAAAAAGTTTAGGAAAGTGTTGATGGCAAGATTAGAATTTTGTAAAAGGGAAATAAACAGAACGCAGGATGTGAGCTGGTATTAAAAAAGAGAAAAAAACGATTTTATACAGTTAATAATAATAATAATAATAATAATAATGATGCTGACGGTACAGCTCTATACTGAATTGTTCTCGCTGTGTGTTCCCCGGTTCTTGGTGTGTGTACTCTCAGATCTCAGAGTGTGTGCTCGCAGTTCATGGTGTGTGTGTGCTTACAGCCACAAAGCCTGCAAGAGGGCCTTCAACTGGCTTAAGTACGCTATCATGGCATCTCTTGTGTCGCATTCTTTTATTGGCCATGCTCAGGTTAATGAGTGTACCAGCCCACTCCATGTCGAGAGGCTTCACCACAAAGCCACGTCTCATTAGAGGCTGCCTGGCATTGCGCACCGAGACAAAAGCGCATTCACTCGCGCCACTGAATGCCTTCATGCTCCTCAATGCCACCAGCCTGTGGAGCCGTGACTGTGCCAGCCGTCCTTCCATCCCTCCATCCTCTCTTCACTCGTGGACAACCTGGCAACCCGCCAGCACGTCCTCCACCACCTCCACCACCAGCGAACCCTTTGCGTCTCATGGCGCTCTGCCATCATAGATGAGTGTTCACCCGTTTGAGCACACGTGCCCTCTCGTCTCTGCCAGACTCACTATTGTCCTGTTACATGCGCCAAAGCAGAGAGGACGCGTGCGAGCACGATGAAGCACACACTCCGGGCTGGCGGCCATTATCCACGCAGAGGAGCGTTATGAATTATCCGGCGTACAGCTCTGTGTTATCATCCCGCTTGCAGGTGGGCGCCTGGAACAGCATGGCGTGATGAGTAAATGGCTAATATTTCAACCCCCCCCCCCCGTTTTATTCAGGCTGTTGGCCCAAACTCAACACTACTTAAACACACACACACACACACACACATATATATACATAGTAAAAATGTGTGAATTCATTCTCTAAAATTCTATAACATTAAAACGCTCTGTTCTGATACTATAGAGTCCGAATTCCGCGGCTACAAACGCACACGGGTGCTCCGGTTGGTCGATGGTGTGTTAAAAATGAGGAAACGTTTGATGATCGGAATCAGAACGCGTTCATTCAGCTGCACTTTATTTTATTGTAAGAATGTAGATGAAAAAAAAAGCGGGAAAAAGGCAAGAACCAAAGCCACCAGCAGGGGATGTGGTAAAGTTTTGGACAGAAATTCCTACGTGATTTTACACACCAAATACGAACAGCAGCTGAACACACACTTGTGTGTGTGTGTGTGTGTGTGTGTGTGTGTGTGTTCTACAATTAAAGCATGTTTTTAAATATTTTCAAAATTAAACTCGAAGGAAGTATAGACATGATGCTCAGATGTGGTCATGTGATTATATACAGTATAATTGATTAGGATTAGAATCTAATACTGACGCTAATACTTAAATAATAGTAATAATAATAATCAGTAATAATAATAGTAATAATAGTAATAATAGACACAAAACAAATATATTTCTTTATTTATTTTCCATCTTTCCCTTTTTACCTATTAAAGTCGAGTAAACCTCTGATCAAAAAGGTTGTGGGTTTATATCCCAGCACACAAAGCTGCTTTCACTGTCGGGCCCCTAATCAAGGCCCTCAACTTCATTAACCTCCTTAACCTCCATATTTTATTATCTGTAGATTTATTTTATTTTATTTATATATTTTTTATTATTTTACATAAAATACAACAACATGATATTGTGTAAAATGTCTTTATTGTTATTGTTATGTGTGCGTGAGTGTGTGAGATAGTTAACATGTGTATGTATGTTGGAGTTTCCCAAGATATCTGTGTGTGTGTGGGGGGGTTTGTAATATTAGTTTTTTTTTAAATTATTATTATTATTATTATTATTGAGCTTCTTACACACACACACACACACACACACACACACACACAAAGGAAATACTACCACTGCGGGGCCCCTGTGCAAGGCCCTTAACTGCTTAGTTGGATAAAAAAAAATAAGATAAATTTAAGCTGCTTTAAATAAGTGTGTTTGCCAAAAGACGTAAACGTAAACGTTCTAAAGTCTTGAGGATGTAATTAACACTCCTACTCTTAACCTTTAACCTAATTATCGTGTTATTATCGCTGGTTCATCCTGACACGCCCGACTTTTATATCATGAGCTGTTACATTCCATAAATGTTACCTAACGGAACTGTGTGTTATATCACACACTTTACATAAAGAAATCTTTCTGCAGCTGCAGCTCATATCGACACGCAGGAAACGCAGATATTTCGGTATTTCCATGATCATAAAGGTCGTCGGAGTTTCGCTCATGGAAGTCAATAACCATCTCGAGGAAGTCGCTAAAGAGACTAAAATATCTCCACGAAATATTTACAGACTGTCGGAAACAAATGTCAAGTTAATGAGGAATAAAAGGGGCGTCGGAAAACGGCGGCGAGCCAAAAAACAACCCACGCGCCTGCAAAAACGCCAACATGCACTTGTAAAATATGGCCCTGAAGAGCAGGCCTGCGTTCACCAGGACAAAACGCCAATAACTTCCCAGACATCAGGTCAAAAGTGGGAAAGATTTCTAGGGCTTGAGTGCAGCTCGTTTTCTCTCTGCAAACCCCCCCCCCCCCCCCCCCCCCCCCCCCCCCCAAAGCGGCCCCCCCCCCCCCCACCACCACCTACCCCATCCCCCTCCCTTTCCCTTTTTCTGAGCACTATTTATAGCATGCAGGCTGGAGCAGCTGAGCCGACTGCAGTGATGTCACTGCCACCGCCGCCGCCGCTGATGGAATGCTTTGTTTCAAGGCCGAGTGTGTGTGTGTGTGTGTGTGTGGGTGTGTGTGTGTGTGTGAATATGTGTGTCTGCAGCAAGATGGCTGACCCTCATACTCTTTAGTTACACCAGATTTCATCGCACTGAGACACAGACGATAAAAACGAAGGCAAAACTTCCAGAATCTTTAACAGACATTTTTCCTAAAATTAATCTAATTTCTAAATGTAAAGATTTTTTAGCCTTTATTGATGGGACAGAGGGATGAAATGAGGGAGAGAGAGAGAAAAAAATGAGAGAGAGAGAGAGAGAGAGAGAGAGAGAGAGAGAGCGGGATAAGGAAGGACGCAAGCCGGAATCGAACCCGGGTCAACGGAACACAAGGCTCAGCATCTTAATTTAATCTAAAATAAAATTAATGGATTATTTAGTTTTAAATTCTCTTTAAGATCGACGACATGCATGTTGGAAGTGGAATGTGGAAGTTTTATCATTAAAATTAATCAATCAATCAATCAATCAATCAATCAATCAATCACTTAAATGAATAAATGAATTTTAACATAAGACAATAATTTTTTTATATATATATTTAGAATTTTGGCTCAATTTTTGGTTCTATGCTGAGCAAATGTATGTAAATGTTTTTTTTAACAATGTTTTTTAAAAAACAAACAAACTAATAAATTAAATAATATTTAGTAATTTTAACATTATTTATTTTATTTTATTGATATTATTTTTGCTCCGATCTTACATAAAATACAACAACACGACACTGTGTAAAATGTTTTTTTATTTTATTTTATTTTCATGTTCGTCTGAGTGTGTAAGAGAGGTAACGTGTGTGTAAGTCGAAGTTCCTCAAGATATCTGTGTGTGTGTGTGTGTGTGTTTGTCTACATTACAAATATCATCCAGGAATTTAGATATGTGTGACTAATTGTACTTGTGTGTATGTGTGTGTGTGCGTGTGTAATATTAGTATTTATTATTGTCATTATTATTGGACTTCTAACACATACACACACAAACACACACACGTGTATAGAGCCATCCATTCTATTTGATGTGTGTGACGCCGTCTTGTATTGTCAGACCTGCAAACGTAACTACTTCCTCATTGTTCCCGCACGCGGTTGAGATTTCCGTGTGTGTGTGTGTGTGTGTGTGTGTGTGTTCATCCTCCAGGTTTAGCCGCAGTATTAATGGAGCATTGTACTGCTTATGTATTTTTAGTAAGCATTCGGGCACTTCCAGTGTCCCTAAAAGAGCGCGGTTGCTAAGCGACGGTGATTGTTGCCATGGAGATTCACGTGTTGGCAGCTGCTGCAATCAACATTATCTCAAGGCACATATTTTCATTCCGACAGTCAGGCGATGGCAGACAGCGAGAAGAGAAGGAAAGACGAGCGTGTGGGACTGTAATCACCACAGAACACATGCTCGCACATCACCCGCCGCATTACAGACGCCGCACACAACCGCAGCCGCGTCCGGGCCTCGCCAACCTGAGGAGGACATTCGGGTCCCAATAACCAACGAGTGTCCAGATTTCAGGGTTAAACCATCATTACAAGACTTATATTAAAGGATTGATTGAAAGTTCATAGGTTCAATTCCCAACATCAAGAAGTTACCACTGCTGGACCCCTGAGCAAAGGGCTTCGACCCCCAACTGCTCAGTAAAATAGATTAGTCACTTATCCCATAATATTCAGCTCCAGTATATCTGATTAAAGACTCATTATCAGCTGGTAATTCATAATTTTACCTCCAAATTTACCCTCTGCCATTATTTCTGATTTCCTTCACATTTTATTCTTCTTTTTGCTGGGGTTTTTTTTTTTTTTTTGAATAAAGTCATCTTCCCCCTGTTTTTTTCTCTTTCTTCTCTTTTCGTCAGTTCAGATTTCATTTTCTTCTTCATTATCTGTTTATTTCCTTTTTTACTCTTTTCCTTTCTTCTCTTCGCTTCTCTTCACGTCATCTCATGTCTTGTCTTCTCTTCTCTTCTCTTCTCTTCTCTTCTCTTCTCTTGTCATCTCTTCTCTTCATCGCATTTCTTCTCTTCTCTTCTCTTCACTTGTCATCTCTTTCTCTCCTCTTCTCTTCTCTTCTCTTCTCTTCTCTTTCTTCTTCTTCTCTTCTCTTCTTCTCTTCTTCTCTTCTTCATTCTCTTCGTCATCTTCTCCTTTCTCTGTCTCATCTTCTTTCTTTCTCTCTTTCTCTTTCTTCTGTATCTTCTCTTCTCTTCTCTTCTCTTCTCTTCTCTTTACGTCATCGCATTTCTTCTCTTCTCTTCTCTTCTCTTCTCTTCTCTTCTCTTCTCTTCTCTTCTCTTCTCTTCTCTTTTTTTAAATTTTTTTCTTCTCTTCTTTTCTTCTATTTAAATTTGATATTCATTTTCTTTTCTTTCGTTTCGTTGTTTCTTTTCTTTCTCTTCCTCTGTGGTGGGTAAAAAGTGGAGATATTTGCGCTGATGATGAGACTGAATGATGAAGATGTCTGCGAGCGACTCTTTAATTACTTTCCCTGAGAATAAGATGAGGTTTGGGCTCCGATCGACACGGATAAAGATGTAGAGCAGCGATGTGAGGATTACTGGAGCAACGCTAGTGCTGATAGAAGCGTTTAAAAAGTTTTAAAAAGTTACTTATATTTATTTTATATAATAACAATAATAAAAAAGCTAAAATAGCTAAAACTAGTTTTATTTGTATTTAATCCAGAGGTAAATGAAAGGAATGAAGGGAATAAAGGGAATAAGTCATGAACCAGTCATATGGCACTTTAAGTCATGTTTCCACATCTGGAGGACGAAGCTACTAAACGACTGTAAACATCACAGGAAATAAGCTGCTTTGTGCAAATCTTTAGCGCAGCTTTAGCAGTCGCATGCGCATGCCGTCTACAACCGATAAAAAAAGAGAACAAAACTAAACGTTGACCTCTTTTGGATTTTCGAGTTACAGATTAAACTCAGACTCTGGACTACATTATAATACCAATACATCCTGCGGCGGAAGTCCCTTTAGTGGCAGGACAGGGTTTAGTCTCCCGCACAAAAGCAGCCCATAAAGCCATTTAGAGCAGTGAAGAAAAACAATAGGTGAATTAGCGAATTGTGAAAGGGGTGAAAGTCGGAGGAAGGTAAGGATTCAGGGTAGAATGGATGGGAGGGGGGGGGTAGAAGAGGGCAGCTAGTGCCGGTCACTGCTGTGTCCCTGTCCATGTAATAGCCTCATAAATTACATTTTCTTTCTGCTGTCTTTAATTACCACACAAAAGAGTTAGCAAAGCAGGGAGCCGAGAAAAGAGAGAGCGAGAGAGAGAGAGTGAGAGGCAAGATAGCAAAAGAAAGAAAGAAAAGAGAAGGAGAGAGGGACAGGGCGAGAGCAAAAAAGAGAGAAAAAGCAAGAGAAAGAGAGAGAATATTAATAGAGTGAAAGCAATAGAAAGAAATAAAAAGAAGTGAGAGACTGAAAGAGAGAGCAAAAGAAAGACAGAGAACAAAAAGAGAGAGAGAGAAAGCGACAAAGAAATGCAAGAGAGCGAAAGAAAGAGAGAAAACGAGAGCGAGGACGAGGGAGGGGGGGGTGTAATGATCTCTTTCAGCATGTTTTTTTCTTGACATTTACTGACTCAGTGTGAGAGGCAGTTGCTAAACCAGGTGCCCTGACATGTAGGTTTGACCCCTGGGGTTATTTCTACACGAGTCATTCTTGGCGATGACAAAGCAGAAAAGGTCACGCCGACTCTAACGCACTAGAGCACATCTGGCTTGGCGTCCTGCACGAACGACGCCGCAATCAGGAGTTTAATGCATTAAATTATCGCCGGCTGACCTGCGATATCCAGATATCCAACACCCCCCCCCCCCATCTGACCCCTCCCCCCCCCCCCCAAACCCACATACACATATTCCTACACCAAAAGCATCCAGCAGCTCTTCTGCTATTCATGTACGTCAGCCATGAGGAGGTGCTGCATCTTCTGCTCTCATTACCAACCAAATTAGGTCACAGTGGGGGGCGGGGTGGGGGGGGAGACGAGTCGAGCGCTGTTCTTTCACATGCATGCGGATAATCTTCAGGAGCTGCAGTGGGAATATGGAGCGGGGAGGGGGTTTTGGAGAAAGAGTGAAAGAGAGAAAGAGAGAGAGAGAGAGAGAGAGAGAGAGAGCAATATGTGTTAGGAGGTAGGTAAGAAAGCTTTAACTGCGTTAAGGCGAATGTTCTCCAACGGTTCCACTGGCTGTAAATTCACTTCAGTCTAAAGGAATTCAAAAGGTTAAAACCAAACGAGTGTGAACCAATAACACAACGGAATCAATCCGATACACAACAGAATCAATCCGATACACAACGGAATCAATCCGATACACAACGGAATCAATCCGATACACAACGTAAAAAAAAAAACGATCCACAACGGAATCAATCTGATAACACAACGGAATCAATCCGATACACAACAGAGTCAAGATAAAACACAAGGGAATCAAACCGATACACAACGGAATTAATCTGAAACACAACGTGACCAAACCAATAAACAACAGAATCAAGCTAAAACACAACCATTGTGTATCGGATTGATTCCGTTGTGTATCGGATTGATTCCGTTGTGTATCGGATTGATTCCCTTGTGTTTTATCTTGATTCCGCTGTGTATCGGATTGATTCCGTTGTGTATCGGTTTTGATTCCCTTGTGTTTTATCTTGATTCCGTTGTGTATCGGATTGATTCCGTTGTGTATCGGATTGATTCCGTTGTGTTTCGGATTGATTCCGTTGTGTATCGGATTGATTCCGTTGTGTATCGGATTGATTCCGTTGTGTATCGGATTGATTCCGTTGTGTATCGGATTGATTCCCTTGTGTTTTATCTTGATTCCGCTGTGTATCGGATTAATTCCGTTGTGAACTTATGTTTGCCTTTTAAATGTTGTTGAAGGTGTAGAACTGCTAATCAGAAGTTTATGGGTTAATTCTCCCGACCTACCAAGCTGCCACATCTGGGCCCCTAACCAAGGCCCTTAACCCCGTAATTGCTGTTGTAGATGTAGATGTAAGTCGCTGTGGATGAGGACGTCTGTTAAATACAGCAATGTGACTGTAATTGAGCAGAAAACGGGAAGTGAGTGAGTTTTGTGTCGAACGGTTTGACATTTGAAGCACATTAGAACACATTACTGTCAAACGTCTGATGAGTCGGAGCCTCAACCACTCGGATATCGACACAACTTTTACAGAGCGGGTTTCATTCTCCAAATTCACACGGTTCAGTCTTTATTCACTCTTTTCTCTACATCTAAACACTCTAACAATAAGGTGTCATACAGACAAACAAACAAACAAACGGACTATGAATGTGGCGCCAATCAGCAAAAGCAACACAAAACCTACACACAAACACACACGGAACACTGATCTAATGAGTCGGAATGAGCCGTCAGTTCAACAGGGATTGCAGAAATTACAGAGTCGTTTCAAAACAGAAACTCAAACAGCTGATTTTAGGAAAAAAAACACAAATAAAAGAAAAAGATAAAGAGAGATAAAGAGAGAGAGAGAGACAAAGATAAGAGAGAGAGAGAGAGAGAGAGAGACAAAGATAAAGAGAGAGAGAGACAAAGATAAAAGAAATAGACAGGCATAAAGAGCGAAAAATAAAAAGGGAAAGAAAGAGTGAGTGAGATAAAGTGAAAGAGAGACAGGTACGGACAGACGGCCAGACAGACAGAGATAAAAATGGAGAAAGAGAGAGAGGGAGAGAGAGGAGGAGAGAGAGAGGAGAGAGAGAGAGAGAGAGAGAGAGATGTTGTGAAATACTATAATGAGGGTCATGTGTAAATGAGTTTTTGTGTTTATTAGGAAAATTTGAGTTTTAAACATACACACAAACACACGCTTTTGAGCATCAAGAGAAAAAAGGAAGGAAATAAAGGGATAAAATAAATAAAGGGATAGAATTGGGTTAAAGCGCAGCTGTACTGTCTGCATGAGCTGCACGGTTCCTCTCGGCTGCATTGCACGCACACGCGTGACCTACTTTCCACCTGTTTTCTGTATTTTTATAAGGAAGTGACTGCAGGTGACTGTAAATCAGCCAACAGGAAACCTTTCTACAACCTTCAACTAACCCTCAACTAACCTTTAACATAAACCTTCAACTAACCTTTATCTAACCTTCAACTAACCTTCAACTAATCTTTAACATAAACCTTTATTTAACCTTCAAATAACCTACAACTAACCTTTAACTAACCTTCATCTAACCTTCAACTAACCTTTAACATTAACCAGAAAAATCTTGGAATAGTGTTTTTAAAATAATGTTTATTAAACGTTCCTCACAAAACCATAAAATAATTATAAAATAGTGTTAAACCTACTTATGTGTGTGTGTGTGTGTGTGTGTGTGTGTGTGATTTCTTAACTCTCTTTAATCATCACTGGCTTATCAGTGGCGCGTGCCTGCTAAACGTGGGCAGTAACGCAACGGTTCACGCCACAGCGCGCGGATTTATCTGAATTATGTTTTTCTTATTTATTTTAACGTTTTTAATTTATTTTCGAAAAAGAATGACGGGATATAAAATAAACTCCGAAATGGAAACAAAAACATTTCGCCAAATTTCGTTAATGACGATTTTAACAAAAAAAAAAATCCAGCGTGATTGCCCGTCAGCGCACGCGCTCATTAATCATCATCGCAGCTTTGATGCGGAATCTCACGCGGGATCCGGTGGGAGAAACGGAATAAATCTGTGTGTCACTAAATAAATCCAACAGCAATAAATCAATCAATAAATAGATAGATAGATAGATAGATAGATAGATAGATAGATAGATAGATAGATAGATAGATAGATAGCATTAAGAAGTATTTATACATTAAAACTATTTATCTAATTGTTCTAATATTATTTATTATTTTTATTATTATTATAAATATGGTGAATAAAAAAAACAGACAATAAACAGAAAAAAAGAAAAATTCCCGGATGTGAATTTTACGTGTCCTGATGTTGTGTGTCCTTTTTGAAGAAGGAAATAACAAACTTAGACAAAAAAAAAACCCCACAATGACACAACAGCTGTGTAAAACACTTCATCGTCTTTTATAATATTATAATAATAATAATTCCCTTTAATTTAATTATTCCTGCTTTTCCAATAAACACAAAAACAAACCCCCCAAAAACTGAATTCCACGTGATTGGAGGGGTCCCCAGGACTCAGACTTTGGCCCCCAGGGGCCCGGATATCTGTGGTCCCTCTCCCACATTTGCACTGACCCTTTAAACTAAATTAAAAGTAAATTAAAAATATATATATTTTCTTCATATTATATCTGTATTTAATGATAAAGGTTGCCTTACAAACTAAAATCCCTCCTTTAGTTATTGATGGCAGATTGATAAACTGTCAGATTCCCGCCATCAGAACGCTGCATTCAATAACGGTCCATGGTGATAATCACGTGATACCGCGCACCAGCAAGACAATTCACACAGACACAAAATGATCAAACGATTAAACAGGAAAGAGAAAAATCCATTCTGATTGCAGGAAGTTTCACCGGAAGTGAGGATTTTTTTTTCTTCTTTAAAAAGAATACCCATTTTTCTGTTTAATCAGAACTAAATAATCAATTAATTAATCAAATTAATCAATTAATTCCAGCAGGAGGGGACATAAAAATTAAAGAATTAATCAAAGAAAGGAAAAAATAATGTGCACCTCACAGACAAAAAAAGTTTGGGGACCCCAGTTTAACCCAATATGGACAGTTTCATCAAAATGCACGTGCAGGTCGTCCAACCGGAGCGTCAGACACGTTCCGCCATTTTTTACGCCTCTCCTGTTTCAGCTGTAGATGAGTTCGAACCCCCGGGCGTCTGTCTGGTCATGCATGATTAATAAATGTTTATCTGTTTGGAAAATGGGGCACAATGGACCGTGACCCCGCGCACCTCCGAGTCCTGAGGGTCCGACAGCAATGACCCCCTACTCCCAGGATGCACCGCTGCAGCTGCCTTTGTCTCAGAACCAACAATAACACGGGGGAAAAAAAGCCAATGTGTTCTTAAAACACACACACACACACACACACAAAACCATCAAGTTGCAGGCGGCCATTTTAGCAGTGCAGCGCGAGTTTATTGTAGCCTTTGATTTATTTATTTTATTATTATTTTATTTATTTCATATTTTATATTTTGATATTAATGCAAAATAATTAATAATAATTATAAAAATAATGACGTGTTTTTCTTATTTAGGAGGAAAAGATATATATATTTTTTGCTTTTTGGTGCAAACAGAATAAAGGCCTTTCAGTGCTCGCGCTCCTTTCTTATGCGAACGCATAAACACACACACACACACACACACACACACACGGTAAAAGAAATCTGACAATCTGGCCTACACAAGTCGCATTATTTAATTCCTAATAAAAAATTACATATGCTTATGTGTGTTTGTGTGTGTGTGTGTGCGCGCGAGTGTGTGTGACAGGTGACTTTTCTCGGTTGTTTTTTTTCTTTCCATCCCACCAAATTCAGTCTGCAATCTATTTCCGTTTGCAGCAGGATTTCTAAACACATCCAGTTAAAGTCACGTGTTGATAACGCGTCAAGTCATCATTTTGCATTATGTATACATGCCATGCACGACGCACGAGCCGGTTGGGTGTTAGAACAGCTCTTGTGGTTCCGTGAATACCCACGCGCGTGTCGTAACATGTTATATAACCTTTAAAAAAAGATCTTGTGCACCTGCACTCGCAAATAGTGATGCAATTCAGACACGATGAGATCCTGATATAGACTACAGTATAGGGGCTAAAGGGATGATGCAGAGGTGCAGTGTGTGTGTGTGTGTGTGTGTGTGTGCGCGCGCTCGAGTGCAGTGCAATGCAATGCTCGGGATTGGAAATCGTTAAAAGAGACTTGAATGCATTTTTCGGGCCGATCTTGAAGATGCTGCTGAGGTCAGAAGATAATCAAAGAACCCGGATGCAGATAGAGATTTACAGATTTAGGCTGGTGCTCGGGTAACTCAACGTGGGCTCGTGCGTCGGGGCACCCCGGGGTACAAGACGATGCAGTGGTGTAAATAGTAAAGATAAAGTTATTTTTTTTAAAGTAGAGCTATTGCAGTGTGTGTGTGTATGTGTGTGTGTCAGTGCATGAGTTTGTCGATGAAAAGAGAGAGAGAGAGAGAGAGACAGAGAGAGAGAGAGGGATTTAGCTCATTATAATGCACACAGCGACCTGCCCTCTTTCGGGGGGAGGGAAAAAGCGCAGCCATGCTTTGCAGAGGCTCTTCAGCCCCCCTGACTCACTTCAACAGAGGGCAAGCCGCACAACGGACGCCTCCTGCCACACACACACACACACACACACACACATAAACTGCTTATGGAATCAAGAACGGGGCTTAAAAACCAAAACCAATATTTTTTTCCATCCATGACAAACGGACGGGAAAAGAAAAATGGATACGTCTCGCGTGTCGTCTCCCATCCAGCATGGAGTGTAAGTAAATCAGGATTACATCGAGGAATGCATTACACGCAATCTGCTCAATATCATGCATAGTGTGTGTGTGTGTGTGTGTGTGTGTGTGCTCGTGTTGTGTGTGTTTTACATTTTGCGCAAAAGCTATTTTAACGCTGTCCGAGTCTGAGCATCAACGCGAGTGCGCTCGAGCGCTGCACTTGCTATTGTTATGCACACATACACACACACACACACACACACACACACACACACACAATAAAAAGACAAAAATGGAGAGAGTCATTCGGGAAGCTTTCAAATTTTAAGATTTACGCGTTTTTTTTCTTTTTCTTTCATTTAATTTATTTATTAATTATATTAAAAATCTGATGTCCTGCCTATCATCGTCCTGCTCTCAGAGACAATAGATGATTGTGTACGATGGGACAATCGGGACAGAATTTTTCTGCATCATGGAGAGGCTATGCATTAAAGCAGTAGGGTGTAATTACTTTAGAGCAGAGCTCGAGAAAGTGCATGATTGGCGTTATTTTCTTCCGGGGATGTGTGTGTGTGTGTGGGGGGGGTTGTCTTTGTCTCTGCATTCCGTTGGAAATTTTTCATTTGCAAGGTGTGAAATCTGTCTTGCAAGCAATAATGATGATGCTGATCTGGATGATGAGGATGTTGAGGATGAGGATGATGATGAGGATGTTGAGGATGAGGATGATATTAGGTATGATTGTGATTGATGCTCCGCAGTGAAGGTATGATGCTCTGCACTAGGATGTTTTAAGTGCTTCGGACGCTATCGATGGCCGCTTACTGAATTTCCCATTAGATCAGCTGTAGCCTGGAGTGTGCTAATGCTATTAGCAGTAACGTGAAACAATAATGGAGACACAGTCTGAAGAATAATCGAGAATACTTTCAAGTGCAGACGCCACTCAACTCTCCTCATGACCTGGAATAGGTGCGTCTTTGGAATTCTTAAGGTTGAGACAAGGTAGATGCAGCATATCAGTGTGTACTGGAGTGTATTGTATTGTGTGTGTGTGTGTGTGAGTGTGTATTAGGAGTGACAGATCCTAGTGATAGATCATCTGCATTGGAAACACAGCTAATAGGAACACACTGCAATCTAACACTCATTTGCATATAGAAATATTTAAACAGGTCAGACCTCAGAGTGTGATTAATGTGACAAATCCCTCTGTGTGTGTGTGTGTGTGTTAGAGAGAAAGAAATGGAGATAAAAAAGGGGGTAGTGGTGATGATGGTGGCGTATAAATAGACTGATTATGTCAGAGCAACGCGCCTCACTTTGAGTTTTCAAGGACACAAGGAGACAATCAGTGACGTCACAACCCGGTAGCCGAGGCAGCATCCCGCACCAGATGCTTTATTTGTTCTTTTAGGAGAGCGTTTTTTTTTTAAAGAGCAGGAGGTAATAAAGAAAGGGTGCAAGGACATCATGAGGGATTTCATAACACCATTTTCCTAAATTTGAATTTTCTTTTTTTTGTCATGTCGTCTTGCAAGTTCCTGTAGAAAAAACGCTAAAATTCCTACAGCGGAATCAGGAGCATGATTGAAAATCCTAACAAAAAGTGTGTGTATGTGTGTGTTTTTCCATCTTCTAGGTGTTGATGTCATCCAGAAGACATCAAACAAAAGATTTTTTTTTTTGTACGAGATCCAGACTGAAGCGGATCACGAAGCGAAATCCACCGTGACCTCACAGATTCCATTTTTGAACCGAAAATAAAGGGATGATGGACAAAGGCGACCTCCATCTTTTCTGCGCATGGTGCAGTGTTCGAAGCAAACAAAATCAGTTCCTTCTCCTGATCCTGTGCAACCATCATCACTTTCAAGCACTTAACGCACGGCGGTTCTCGCAGGATACCGACCAGACGTCCCAGACTCCAGCAGCGGAACCTGAAACAGGATGAATATGGATTTTTTTTTCAGAGGAGCCGGTGATATTACAGCTGCTGGGACAGGAATTCGGTTTGAGGTGGGGACGGTGGGGGCGGGTGGGGGGGTTGTGGGTTATGGGAATAAATCTGTGTGTGTGTGTGTGTGTGTGTGTGTGTGTGTGCAGATTGAAATCGATCTAAGACTCTAGCTCTCCGTGTTCACAGCGGACCTTGATTTAATGTCTTACAATTAAGGCACGCGGTGAATGCCAAGAGAGGAGCCGTCCGCCATCGCATGCTGAACAAAGCAGCAAACCTGCACCCGTTACTGCGTCGCTAATGCAATTTCAACCTTCCTAATAAAACGAATAAAATCTCTCTCTATCATTAGGTCTGGGTTTGGATCTTTCTCTACATCGACAGACCGTAACTGAAGCTAACACTGTTCGAAAAAAAAATAGAACTGTTTTTTTTGTCCATTTTGTGTCTTTTTTGTGTAAAGTTTACATGTGAAGGTTAAGATTTTTAGATGCGATCTGTATTGTGGTTCTAACGCCACTCCCAGAAACCAAAAAAACACAGAGGAGTTTAATTTAAAGGGAAAAAAAAGGTTTCTAAAAACTGGAAATGAGGCGCTGTCCAGCTCATGTGGTGCTGAAAATTCTTTCACTGTAACATAGAACAAATATCTGCACATAATTATAGGATTTAAAAAAACCAAAAAAACTTTTAATGTTTGTAAAGATTTATTTTTATTTTATGCACAGCTTTTTATGTAAATCTAATTAGCTTAGACTTTATTTTCTAGCACATTATGCTAATTATTATTATAACTATTTATAAAAGCATCACCCAGATCTGTCCAGGTTTGACTATACAGATTTAAAATGATTAATAATTCAAGACAAACCATGTCCCCTTTTTAAAAAAACATAATAAAGAGAAAGCTTTTTTAAATTTTTTTATTAATTTTATCCCCCAGGCCTCGAACCCGGGGCACTGCAGAATTAACATTAACGTTTAGTGACAATTCAAATCAATCGCTGACAACAGGCTGTCCCAATTAAACTCATCATTGACGTGTCAGTCAGTCAGTCGATCGGGATGATGTCTAAGTGTGATGGACAAAAACGCTCGGACAACTGATGAGGGGACATGAGGGGAAAACAGGTCCTGGTGTTTATTGTGAATTTCTTTGTATTATATTTTATTTGTTTGTAAAAGATATAGAAATCTTGCAAAATCAGCAGAACGCACGCACACACACACACACACACACACACACAGAAGGTGTGTATATTTGCTCAGGTAAACCTGGTGTGTGATATTTGCCTTTAAAAATATTTCTTTTATTTTTCTTTAAATCATTACACACTCGCTGCCTCACACACCGTCAGACGTACAGTGATGATTTAACACTTTATATTATTTTAATATTTACAAATTCATTTACCATTAAAAAAATATAGATGTATATATTTCTACACCAGTGATTTAATATAATCTTAAAATATATTCGTAATCAGATAGAGATTGTTTTGTTTTTGACCGTCATTGAGAATCCTGGGATTTAAACTCATACCCTTGCGGTTTTTTGAACCAAACATTACATTGAATAAAAGTTGGAGAAAAAACAATAATAACACGTCAAATTTCTCACCTCATCGCCTACAAGCGTTTAAATCTCTGCAAGGGAGAAATGTCTAGCGCCCCCTGTTGGTACGAATCATGTGCACAGGGGAGCAAATTACCAGAGCGATGGAATGTGATTGGAAAATGTTGACCTAATGATCTGATCAGATTATCTACAATACGTGACGTGTGATTTATGACATGTGTGTTCCAGAAATACACAGAATTCTATCCTATGAGTAGGTTTGACTTGAAAATGTGAAATTTATTTGATGTACACACACACACACACACACACACACACGGAAAAAGGTCTGAAAGACGTAAATAAATTTAAAAACGTCCACACTGTTGATTTGATGAATCATTTAGGGACTGATTCATTAAAGATTCGTGCAAAAAAAGAGATTCTTTTCACAATTTTGTAAACTTTGCAGTAAAATCTTTAGAGATGATGAAGTTCAGTGATCGACTGGATGACCTGAGGGACAAATTCCCAGAGGGATGTCTGACTGGAAGCTTGAAGTTTTGTCTCTAAGATCTAAAAAAAAAGTCCAGATTAAAGTATAAAGACATTAAAAGCTGGAAATCTAATAAAAATGTTCCACTTATCGGGGTCATGTTACACCACTTCTCTCTCACACACACACTCGTGTTTTGACGAATTACACCTCCACCACAGGGAAGCAGACGGATGAGGTAAACCGGTCCTCACTGCAGGAGCAGAACGTCGTTATTCTCATGATGCCCCGGGGCAGAATGGAGCGCCGCACACAGCCGCACAGCAGCACCAGCCACTCTCACATGAAGAACACACACACACACACACACACACTAATTGGTATGAAGTGACCACTTTAAAATGATGAAATTGCTACAGGGAGAACGGTGGTGGTGGGAGGGTGTCTCTTCTTGATCCAATTTTGTTGCTATGCAACGGTTTACGCCGCTTACGTTACGCTCGTGCCGCAGGACTGCGAGCCCATAAAGTTGCGTGTGAAAGCAGCGATTGCGCCTTTTTACATTTCTGGCATTTGGCAGGCGGTGCTATTCAAAGCGACTTTTCATTTATTTCATTCTTATGTGGGGGGGGGGGAGAATTAACAGCTTGGTGGGGTTGGGAGTTGAACCAATGATCTTCCGAATAGCAGTCCAACGATAGAACGCACAGAATAATGGATGGATGAATGAATATGTGAACTCCAGAGAAATGGACAGATGGCTAGGCATGCTGTAGAAAAAGAGAATATAAAGATGGATGTAAAGACGAAGGATGTATCCGGCAAACAGATGGATGGATGGATAGATAGATAGATAGATAGATAGATAGATAGATAGATAGATAGATAGATAGATAGATAGATAGATAGATAGATAGATAGATAGATAGATAGGATGGATAGAATTATGGATGGATGGATGGATGGATAGATGATTAGATGTATAAATGGATAGACTGGTTGATGGATGACTGGATCTGAAAATCAAGTATTTATGTTTTTTTTTCCTTATTTTTATTATTATTATTATTATTATTATTATTATTATATAGATGGTTAAATGTATGTAAGGATGGGTGGATGTATGTAAGGATGGGCGGGTGGATAGATGCGAAGATGAAAGGATGAAGTCCTGGATAAAAAAATAAACTGATAGATACAAGTTTAGAAAAAATGTAGATATTTAAAAGTAGATAAATGCATAAATAATTAGACGGATGAATAAATGGATGAACTAATGAACAGATGAATTGATGGATGGATGAATGATTGATTGAATTAATAAATTAATGGATACATGGATGGATGGACAGAAGATGAATAGATGGATGGGTGGACGGATGGATGGATGAATGGAGGGATGTATGGAAGAACAAATGAAAGAATGGTTGAGTAGAGGAATGTATGTATATATGAACAGATGGGGGATTGATAAATAGATAAATGAGCAAATGAAAGGATGGATGGATGGATGCACAAGAAATATTTCCTCTGTCAGTGAGACAGCACCGAACCTGGAGATCTCCATCCCGTTCTTCTCACTGATCCTCACTGATACCTCCGTGTCCACCGTCTCCACTGACGTCTCCTTCTATTCAATCTTAAAAAAGAACAGATAAACAACTCAGACAGATGTTTAAACTGAACATATAATAAATATAAACAACTGCACACATCTGCACTTCATTCTCAACTCTACTGCCAGTCTATATTCATTTATATATCTTTAAATTGTTTTTATATGTTTCCCCCTTTCATTTTTCTATTTATATTTTCATTTGTTTTTTGCAACTGCATTCTCTTCTTAAAGTTTGCACTGCCATCGTGTGGTATAAATTGATTACTACAACAAAAAGATTTTTATATCTGGAAGAAATAACTATATTTACATATCTAGCATTTGGCATTTAACCAAACTGAGCAGTTAGTAGGTTTAGGGGCCATGCTCAGGGGCCCAGCAGTAGTAGCTTGGTGGTCTTGGCAATTTAACCCACTTAACTGCTTAACAGCTCCTTTTTTTAGTTCTGGGGCAGAACTGGTGCTAGAAAATGTTTTAAGCTGTCTGTCCTGTCCTGTCCTGTCCATTTCTCTGGTTGTCTTTCTCTCTGTTTTTGTCTGCCTGTTTTCTGTCATTCTTTCTCTGTCTCACACAGAGAAATGTATCCGTTTTTTCCCTTTTTTTAATCTCCTTTTCTTTATAAAAGGTAGCAAGGTAGATAAAAGGTAGATTCTCTTGCTTGCTGTCTTATTTTCTTTGTCTGTCTTTCTTAATTTGTTCTTTTCCTGTCTATAAGTTTTTCTTTCGGTACCTTTTTATATCTGTTTTATTTACTCTCTTTCTCTCTCTCTCTCTCTCTCTCTCTCTCTCTCTTTCTGTCTTTTTTCATTTGTTCTTTATCGTTTTCCCTGTCTATCTGTGTTTTTCACCCTATAACTGGCTCAACATCTCTCTCTCTCTCTCTCTCTCTCTCTGTCTGTCTTTCTTTCTGTCTTTTTTCGTTGTTCTTTATCATTTTCCCTGTCTATCTGTGTTTCTCATTCTATATTCCTATGTGCCTCATTCACTCTTTTTTTCTCTCTTTCCCTCTGTCTGTCTGTCTGTCTGTCAGTCTCACTCTATAACTCTCTCTCTCTTTCCCTCTCTCTCTCTCTCTCTTTCTCTCACTGCAGACAGAGAGGTACTGAGGAGCCGGCGGCTGCTGTTTGACCGTCCTGGCTCATCTCATCTCATTAGCGCTGTTTGATTGGGCATGAAGGTGTTCCTCCGGTCTGCCATCTGAAGATGAAGAGTGAGTCTCGAGCCCTCAGCTGTCTGTGAGAAGGTTTTGCTCTGCTGCCTGGACAAAAGAACGAGTCTTCAGACGCTAAACTGCAGAGACATGAATAATCCCACTAATGGATTTATACCACAAGAATCTTGTATTGTGAAGACGTGAAGGTTCTTCTCTTTATATAACAGATCAGCTCGAGAACCTTTTCTGATTAATACCATGATTGTGTTGATGAAAGTTATTTGAGGAGAGTTGCTACCTTTTATAAAGAAAAGGAGATTTAAAAAAAGGGGAGAAAACAGATAAATTCTCTGTAAAATTCAACTTATTAAATGAATAGCAAAACTATTGTTGGGTTAAGTTTAGGGTTATTAACACTAACCCTACCCCTAACCCTAACCCTAACCGTAACCTTTACCCTAACTCTACCCCTAACCGTAACCCTAACCCTAACCGTAACCCTAACTCTACCCCTAACCCTAACCCTAACCGTAACCTTTACCCTAACTCTACCCCTAACCGTAACCCTAACCTTTACCCTAACTCTACCCCTAACCTTAACCCTAACTCTACCCCTAACCCTAACCCTAACCGTAACCTTTACCCTAACTCTACCCCTAACCTTAACCCTAACTCTACCCCTAACCCTAACCTTAAGAATATTGTTGTTGTACTAATATTCTTACTTGGGTTTGGTTAAGAAGACATTAAATTAAGTTAATATAAACACAAATCTGTTTTTTAAAATGTTAAACAAAGGAGATTAATTTAGAACGTTCAGAATAACAAATGACTGGACTAATAAACACAAATTCAGGCAATATTAGATAGATAGATAGATAGATAGATAGATAGATAGATAGATAGACTGACAGGTGGAAAGATGGATGGATGGATGGATGGATGGATGGATGGAAAGGTAGATAGATATATAGATAGATAGACAGGCAGACAGATCAAATGATAGATAGATAGATAGATAGATAGATAGATAGATAGATAGATAGATAGATAGATAGATAGATAGATAGATAGATAGATAGACAGATATGTGGATGGATGGATGGATGGATGGATGGATGGATATATAGACAGACAGACAGAAAGACAGACAAAGATAGATAGATAGATAGATAGATAGATAGATAGATAGATAGATAGATAGATAGATAGATAAACACATATGAAGGACATTTCATGTGATAAAAACAGTGTCAGTTCTTTTTGTCCCAAAATGTGGCCACTTGATGGCGATCAACGCACACTCATCCATCACTAACACTAACACACACACACACACACACACACACACACACACACACACATACAAACCCAGAGTTCTCAACAGATACTCCTTACATTTATTATGTAAATTCACAGATTCAGGAAAATTCTGATTAAGTTTTTTGAAAATATTTTTCACTTAAAGAAACAGACGACCGTTTAAACCGAATCAAGACCAATCATCAGGAGCCGAAGTTTACACTGAGTGTTTTTTTTTGCTTTTTCCAAGAAATGGGAACACATGACTAAGTGTGAAAACTAAAACATTCTCTGTAAATGTTCTAAATGTCAGCATGAGTAAAAAACAACCACCCGAGCAAAGTCCCATCATCTGTCAGCTGTGACACGTCCCACTGAAAATAGACCGCAGTTTATCCTTCCATCCAACAGAAACCTGCAGCAGGTAAAGGCAAAAAAAAGTGTTTATGCTAATTTCTCTTTAATCCATGAAACAAGGAAGCGTTTGGTGTGTGTTCACTTTTATCTGCTAGTAAATCTAATGAGTAAAATCTCATTTACTTCTAAAAATCTAATGAGTAAAAATCTCATTTACTTTAAAACACACATCCAGGAAGGACTAAAAAAACTCCAATAAAAAAATCTTTTCACCTGTGAAACACTTACACGTCCTTATCCAGAGCCACTTACATTAATCTCATTTATACAACTGAGCAATTGGGGGTTGTGGGCCTTGCTTAGGGATCCAGCAGTGGTGGCTTGGTGAAGCTGGGAATTGAAAAAAACCCACAATCTTCAGGTTGGCAGTCCAACACCTTAACCACGAGCCACCACTTATCCAGAGCCATTTACTTTTCCGGAGCGACTTAAAATGATCTTTTTTATACAACTGAGCAATTGGTGGTTGCTCAGGGGCCCACAGTGGTGGCTTGGTGGTTCTGGGAATTGAACCCCGGTTTTTCTGAGATCAATCCAACTCCTTAACCACTGAAGCAAATACAATAATGATTTTTTTTTTATTTGTTGGTGTTTTTATTTGCAGGTTTTTCCTTAAGTAATTAATCTACAACAAAATATTTACATTTACAGCATTTAGCAGACATTTTTAACCAAAGTCACTTATATTTATCTCTTATATACAACTGAGAAAATAACTTAGTAGTGCTGGGAATTGAACCCATGATCTACTGTTCAGCAGTCCAACACCGTAACCACTGTGCTACCACTTCCACAGCCTGACATTTTTGTTCCAGCTTCAACAACAGCTTTTCCTCTCACTTATCTTTAAGCAGCTGTAAACATCTGTTCCTTCATCATCCTCTGTTTTTTTTTTACTTTCTTATAGTAAATACAAAAGAATATGCAACTGTACATCTTTAATCATTTTTTCCTCCTGAGAAACACGTACAAATCATTAACACAACAAAAGTCAAATAAACGTCAAAGGTACTTACAGAAAAATTACCATATTTAGCCGATTGCGTGTGAAGAAGCTGTTGCTAATGTAGATCATGTGATAAGGCCACTCGCTGATTTGCTAATTCCAAAAGATTAAAACAAATACTGAGATTATTGGGGATGTGATATCTTAATGTGCTGACTTGAGGATCATGGGTTCAATTCCCAGCACTGCGTGGCCCCCGAGGAAGGACCTCCAACCGCTCAGTGCGATGAATAACTTTATGTAAGCCTTTGTTTTTTTACAGCACAGTGTAATTCTTACTTCATCTTAGTAAGTTGGGGTCCGAGCACAGGGTCAGCTATGATGCAAAACCCCTGGAGCAGGAAGGGTTGGGGGTCTTGCTCAAGGACCCAACTGTGGCTGGCTGGCAGTGGTGGGGTTTGAAACCAGGTCTTCCTGGTCTTCAGAACAACGCCTCAGCGCCTTAACCATTTGAGCCACCAATATTATTATTATTATTATTATTATTATTATTATAATAATAATAAAGAGACAGACAGCACAGCCCCTGCTTAATTCCATTAAAAACATGAATCTGCTCTCAGGTTAATCATCTTCATATTAATAAGCAGTCACGTGTTGCCAGTTTCTAATTTCACGGGTTTTTTTACTTGTATTTTTGAAATGCATAACAAACTAATATTTGGTTTGTTTTTTACATTTTTTATCTGGTGTAAAAGACACGTCACGTGTTTACTTTTATTGACTAACAATTAAAGCTGAAATCCGGAGTGTTTGGGTTAGAAAACTCTGATCAATATCTCTGGCAACCCGGAACTCGCATAAAGATAATGATGTAAAGACTTCCTCCCCCTTGTGATGCTGATGATGCTGATGATGATCAGTGGAGATCTGGGGTAGAGGGTGGGGTGGGGTGGGGTGGTGGTTGGAGGGTGGGGGGGCTGTAAGGTGGATGTGTGGACACAGGAGCACATTTAGGAGGAGTCTCCGTTTCCCGGCGTCTCACTTTTGATTTGACAAGTGAAGATTCTCGCTTTACATGACACACACGTAAGAGAAAGAGATCGCGCGTCTGAGTTCAGTCTGCGGGGAGAAACAGAAAGCGTTAAACTATGGACAGGAGGACGAACTTTGGGGACGTTTTACACAAAACTCTAAGCGTCTCGGGGAAAAAGATGGACTCATTGCGCGCGCCGGGCTCCGAGGCGCTGTGCAGAGAGCGTCAGTCTCCGCTTGGACATTTCGATCCGTCCGACTCGGATGCGTTGCAGGCTGTGGGAGGAGGAGTGGGGTCTCTGGGTCTCCCTGGAGGATCCATGAGGGCGCAGTATGGCATTGGAGCCGAGGGCGTGAGCGGACAGAGCAGCGGCGGAGAGCAGAGTCCGGACGATGACAGTGACGGTCGGTGCGAGATGATGCTCTTGGCGACGGCTCGAGACGCGAGGACGACTTCTGCAACAGCCGGCGCGTCGAGCACAAAGTGCGAAACGGGGAAAAAGAACCGCGAGCAGAAGATGCTGCGGCTCAACATCAACGCGCGCGAACGGAGACGGATGCACGACTTGAACGACGCGCTGGACGAGCTGCGAGCGGTCATCCCTTACGCGCACAGCCCGTCCGTGCGCAAACTCTCCAAGATCGCCACGCTTCTTCTCGCCAAGAACTACATCCTCATGCAGGCGCAGGCGCTGGAGGAGATGAGACGGCTCGTGGCGTACCTGAATCAGGGCCAGCCAGTGTCGCTTGCGCCGAGCTTAAGCGCGTACGAGCAGCCGCCAGGTTACCCCCCGTTCCCCACCGGAGCCACCACGGCCTCCAACTGCCCCGACAAATGTGCCCTTTTCAACAGCGTCACCTCCAGTCTGTGTAAACAGTGTACCGACAAGCCTTAAAACACACACACACACACACACACACACACACAAACACACACACACACACACTATAAGACTGAAGTTGACGCCTGTAGGCTGCATTTCATATTCCAGTGACGGAAAGGAAAGAATTCCCAACTTTTCTTACATCCATTAGGATTTCAGCAGATGTGCCGCAGATCCAGCAGTTTGTCTGTTTTCTTCTTCTTCTTTTTTCTTTTGTTCAGATATTTGTTATCAATATATGTGTAAGGAGTGTGTTTGCGCGCGCGTGTGTGTAAGTATGTATGTATATATAAAGTACGTGCTGAAGCAGAATTCTATGTGTGAGTGTTGAGAATGGAAATTTTATGGAATTATGGACCTTAAATATATGGACAGTGTGAGCGGTTTCGACCTGGCAACACGTGAGCATTACTTTTACTTTGCCTGCGCAATTTCTGTTTGGAAGCTCCTGCTTATAGATGCCCTGCAATAATAATAATAATAAATAATAATAATAATAATAATAATAATAATAATAATAATAATAATAACAAGAAGTAGCATCTCTGACTTGGAAATTCTTTGTTCCGGGTTGATTTCTAACCTTGTTTGAGTCGCTGAAGTTGACTTTGGTTTGATCTCTCCAGGTCTTGTGTGTGTGTGTGTGTGTGTGTGTGTGTTTGATAGAAGTCAGCTCGGAATACACCCGTTTTCTTTTCTTTCTTTTCTTGTCTTTTCTTCTTTTCCTTTCCCTCTCATGCAGCAGGCTGTAAATGAGATTTCAGCTTGGGCTTGTTGTCAGGTCATGATGATCATCAGCACTGCAGAAACACCTGGTTCACTTTGACTGCACAGGTCCATTTCTATATGTTAATATGTTAATGTCCTGGAAAAAAAAAGCTTTATTAAAATATTTTGATCAAACTCATTTTTCTCGCCTGGTTGTTTGCCGTTGAGGAGGTAATTAAAGGCTGAAATATGATTGTCAATTTTTCTTACGACAGTAAAAGCTGAAGAATTTTACTTTGACAAAATAAATCACAAATAATATATTTAATATCTAAATAATGTGATAAAATCCGTCTGGAAGAAAACAATAGACATGATAGATGAATATGGTGTCTTCTTCACTATTATAAGAGAAAAAGACTAATTATAACGATTGGAACAATTTCCATGACGGTGTGTGTGTGTGTGTGTGTGTGTGTTAATTGGAAAACAACGAAGTAGGAATAGTGTCGAGTGCATTGCTTTAATGAATCGTGTCGTTAAAGCAATTAAAAGCTTGCGCAGGTGATTAGGAAATGTAATTATTCACCGGTTTAATTGGGTGTGTTTAATCACCACATCATCGCTTTTCGACTTGAAATCAGAGATCAATTTCATACAGAAACATCTGGAAAAGTGTTAATAATTTTATTCCAGTTTACAGTTTGTTTTTCGTATTAAATAGTTTTTTAATATAACGACAAACATGAATATTTAATTCGTTTATATTATTATTAATAGGCGATTCTTCTTTCTTCTTCTTCTTCTTCTTCTTCTTCTTATTATTATTATATTATTATTATTATTATTATTATTATTAGCGGATTTATTTCAGATCTATAAGTTCACTATAAATAAAAATGCTAAAATTAATTGTATTGTATTTTATCTCGCTTCCGGTAGTCACGCTAATTGATATTAGTTATACAGCATTCGAAACTAAATGTTTAATTTAATTTATTAATAAAATCATTAAAATATTATTTTTAACCCTTCCGAAGAGAAAACCATGTTTTAATTGTATTAAAGCCTCACCATATTTTATTTATTTATTTGAGACTGACAGCCCACCCTATTGACATTTAAATCTCAATATTAAAATACAAACCTACGAATTTATTTCTTTAATTATAAAGATATTAAATACAATTCAACTTAAAGCAAAAACACGCGATTATTGTAATAATTTCTTATTCAGCACCACGGACAGCTACTGTAGCCGAGAGTTAGAAACTGATAGTTATAAACTGGTTATAAAGCATAATTATTGAAAGATATATTTAGGAAAAATTAAAAAAAAAATTTGAATTGACTTATTACTGTAACAAATTCTTACTAAACCAAACATCCCATAATTGTCATTCTGTCACCTTATTGACTCCAAATCAAGCAGAAACAATAGTCATATTTTTTACTAGAAGAATGAGGTGTACAGGCAAGTGATTAGATAGATAGATAGACAGATAGACAGACAGGCAGGTAGACAGACAGACAGACAGATAGATAGATAGATAGATAGATAGATTAGATGCAGTAGCAATACTGATGTTATCGCAGCTAAAAGTAGGTTTCTATGTAAAAAAAAACATGATCAATATTCATCTCTTTAATGACACATTTCTCTTTAATCATGCCATTTCCAGATGACAGAAAACGATTTAAACGAGTGCAGGACCCTAATGTGTCCACTCTTTTATCAGGCATTTAGACAACACTGATATTGTCTGTCCTTTCTAATACTGAGCGCCTCGCAGACATGAAGCCGAGCGCTCGAGTCGTTAATCAGGGCCAGCAGTAATCAGCCATCACGGCACTCTGCTGGAATAAATACTGTCAGCAATTACTGTTTGGAGTCAACTGCGTTCCTGGTTTTCGACTTTCCCACATTCGCTCTGTTCATTGGTGGGGCTGCTGGAGGAGAAGAAGAACGAGGGGATGCGGTGATGAGGTTTAATTAAACATGGCTTTGAAATGCATTATTTAATGCAGTAATTAGCCTTACGATAAGGCAGCCTAATTCACCTGGGAAAGAAAGTAGGATGAGCCGAGAGAAAGATGACGAAATCCTTTACATAGGCATCCTGTTTCTTGTGGTTCTACAAGGAACCCTGTGGTTCTAGTTCTAGAATGATTCCTTGAACAGCAGTGAATCTGAATTTGAATAATCGAATAGTCGAGTCATTAAACAAATGCGTGAAACACAGTGAAATCAGCAGCATTCCTATTAGAGCTTTTATCCAAAAATACAGTTTCGAGGTTCTGCAGACAAAGCACACGATAGACTCGTTTTGGGTTCTATATAGAACCGATTCTTGGTAAAATATGGATGGAAAAACACAGAAGAAGAGCTCAGGCTTTATTCGTGTACATTTCAGAGATAAGACCACCAGCACACACAAGCGAAGGCAGTTCGATTTTATTATTATTCATGGAGCCAATAAAGCGTAATCTGTCTTTAAAGGGTCTGTTGGGGTCGTCAGAGGTCATGAGCACGAGGGTGAGATAGGAAAAAAACACATTAAAACTATAAAATATTCTATAAAATTGCGATATCGAAAGCTAACAGGACGCCGATTCACAATAACGTGTGCAGAAGTGTGAGGATGATAAACAAGTGCGAGAGAGGGATTACACTTTATCCTCTCTCAGATCGCTGCCACACCACAAGCGTGGGAATCTTTCGCATGGTGGCCTCCGACTGTCACAGGCTGTAACTCATAAGCAGCGTTTGTTTCTACGATAAACACGTAAACACGCTGAAATGATCACAAGGTCACGTTCTGCATCACACGAGACAGAAATAAACCAACTGGATTATTAACCCTTTCAGTTTATGGAGAAGTTGATGTGACATTTGTGGAAGGAGTCTCCAGTGTCTGTAAGGTGTAAGGGGGCGGAGCTTACCTGATGAGGGTTCTCGCTTAGCAGACATGCTAGTTAAAGAACTGCTTTAAATAAAAAAAATATTTTTTAACATTCCACAACACAAACTGTAACAATTAAAGGTTATAATTAAATCACACAGCAAACTGTAATTTAAAAAAATTGCTGTGAATTAAACAAAATTAAAAATAATTAAATTATATAATTAAATCATTGATTAATTTCCTGTGACATCACATCCTGGAGTAATTAACTTTTTACTCACAGGATTATTTATTACTTAAAGATCTTTCTAAATAAAATTCATTACAATTAACCTTTTTTACTTTCTTTTAATTCTCTGAGGTCCAACTGTAGAAACTTCCAGAGGTTTTTGACCTGAACAGCTGTAAAGCTCAGGGTTCGATTCTGTCTCCAGCCATAAATCTCATCATTCGCTGGTAGAAAAGCGGAATTACACAACGACACAATGACATTTCTGAACGTTCTCTCGCTTTCGCCGGTCGGAGTGAAGGAGATTAAGCTCTAATCCCATCCCAACGCCAGGTTTTTCCAGAGATTATCAGATGTTTCTAAACCTTTAGGGATTTAACATTACAACAAATTCTTTCTTTTTTTCTTTCCTTCTTTCTTTCTTTCTTTTTTTCTTTCCTTCTTTCTTTCTTTCTTTCTTTCCTTTTCTTTTTCTTTTTTTCTTTCTTTTTTCAGCCCATCCTCTTTTTTCTTTTCTCTTCTTTTCATTTTTTTCTTTTCTTTTTTTATTCTTTCTTTATTATTTCATTTAATTTCATTTTCATTTTTTTTTCTTTTCTTTTTTTTCAAGTACTGTAAGTTTTAGAGTGGAATAAACAGGAATTCCAAATCATTTTTTCTGTGACGCTCGTGTACATAATCTGCAGTCACATGATTTCTTTAACTTGATGTGGGGGCGGAGCTATGAAGGCGGATGAAGCTTTGAAAATAGAGCTGTGCAAGCAGACCAATCAGAGTGGAGCTATAAGGGTGGAGCTGTGAGAACAGGCCTGTGAGGGCGGAGCTGAGGGTGGGGCTATGATGGGGCGTGTCCTGATTTATCATGTCTTGTCTGTGTGATCTTTTCCAACCAGCCTGGATTAAGATAAATTGGGTGGGAAGGTAATTCAGGAAGTGGGCAATTTAGGAGTTTCTCCATTAGAAGGATTGAATAATATTTCATCAATGAGTCCAACAGGAGAACAATGGCATTAGACTGACTTCCTGTTTTAAGAGGAAACACATCCAAACACACGTCTCTTTCGTTTAGTGTCATATGTGTGATGATTAAACACACACACACTCTCTTACACACACACACACACTCTCACACACAGTAACCTCAAGCTCCGTGTCCTTGGCCTCCCCGTGGCTTTCACCCTTCACCTTGCTCTCGTGGCACAGTGAATTTTTTATGGCTAATTTCCGGCAATTTATCCTGGCAGTTTGGGTGAAAATTCCCAGAGGAGAGACGTGCATCATTTGCATACATCGTCCAGAATGCATGCATATCAGCATGCGCGGGCCTGCTGTCCTGCAGCACAGTGTTTATTTTCTAATCAAAACTGACTTTCTTTCAGCCGAAAAAAACAAACAAAGCCTGAAGCAGTTCTCATAAAAGCGACACGCACTTAAAGGCGCTGTTTGAGTGATGCTACACACAACAAGGCACTAGAGGAGACCGAGTGTCGGAGAAGCCTGTCGGAGTAGCAGCTAATCAGCGCTCGCAATTATCTCTTCGCATTCTATGAAGAGCTGCAACTTTTCCGAGGCCAGAAGAAACACAGAAAGAGGAAATAAAACAACCCAGTCAGAAAACCAGGCCGTGCGTCGGGCGGCACGTGACCCGCTGTTCTTTTGTGTGGAGTAACGAAGTCTCTTGCGATGTTACGGCTTGTGCGCTCATCCGGCTCGGTTGCACGATGAAGACTGACACTCTGACACTGCGACACTCGTCTGCTGGCTGGATGTTAATCACAGTAATCCAGGGCAAGGAAAGCAAAGAGCATTAGCACAACGCTAAATGACATGTCTGCCCAATCCTTCTCTCTGTAGGGGGTCAGATGCAGCAGGGGAGGGGGGGGGCGGGTATTAGGTCGGGGTAGCAGGGTGAGAAAGAGAGAGAGAGAGAGAGAGAGAGAGAACGAGATAGACATAAAAAGAGAGAGACACACACGTACACACACACACACACACACACACACACAAGATAACATAGGAGTTTCTCTGCTAAGCACCAGGGGCTGGAGTGAATGATCCTGTGCAGAGAAACAGCATCTGTTTCTGTGTGTGTGTGTGTGTGTGGGTGGGTGTGTGCGTGGGTGTGTACGTGGGTGTGCTGAGCAAACAAGACAATTTAGAGACTGTCAAGGGACTAGCACCTCTGTATATCACTCTACACACACACACACACACACGAAGACTTTGTCTCCAACTACTCGAACCCGAATTGTGAGTCAGAATCAGACTTAAACTCAATCCCAGACTAAACCAGGCTTAGGCTAAAATTGAGACTCAGATTTGAATCCAGACTTACACACTGAACGAGATTAAAACATCTGATTGAACATCCTAATCTAATAAATATAAGAGCAGGACAAGGGCAGGTCACATGACATTTTCTGCCCGAAGACGTCGTTAAAATGAAACACTGACATGGAAAGGTGTGAAAAATGAAAATTAACACCAGTTATTAAAATGATTGGATTTGCAGAAAGCTAATTAAAAGATGTCAGGACACTCGGCCGTGCACAGGCCTGGCGGATGCTAATGAGGACCAATGGGCCCGGGCGCGGTAATTTCCCGCCTAATGAGGATGGTTTCAATGTAAAGTTTGGTGGAAGGAAGACTGGGAGGAGGGACGACTTCACCATCATGACCACCGCTGTAATCTTTCTCATTATACCCATTAAGAGGCATGTTTTACAATCTCAGCGAAAGTGAGAGCCGCCCGGTGAGAGCGGTGCAAAATTCAATTACCCTAAAGGCTTTTACTAAACAATAAAAACATTTTATTATTAGTCAATTAGCAGAAACGGTTAACGTCTGAAGGTCATCCACCCTTTTCCCTTCTTACGATCGGCCTCTTTGTTAAAATAAATGGAGTCGTATATTTGATCATTTTTAACATCGACTATAGCAGAGGTGTCCAAACTCCGTCCTGGAGGCTCGGTGTCCTGCAGAGTTGAGCTCTAACTTGTCTTTACCTACCTGTAAATTTCAGGTGTACCTGGCAAGATCTTGACTAGCTGGTTCAGGTGTGTTTGATTAGGGTTTAAGGCTAAACTCTGCAGGACACCAGCCCTTTAGGACCGGCAGAGACGTCTAGAAAAGTGACAGTCGGTCAATACGAAGGCTTGGGCATCGCCTGCCTTTTTTGAGAATAAATTAATATATATTGAAAATTAAAAACTAAATAAAAGCACTGAGTTGCACTATTTCAACTGTTGGTCATATTATCATTTATTAAAAATCGATAAATCAAAACTGCATTTCGCTTAGAATTATTGGTGAACTTTTGAAAAGCACATGATTTGAGAGTGCGCTCTAATTGGCTTCTTTAGATATTCTTAAACCCTCCCACTTTTATTGTTAGCAAATTAATATTATTTTTATACTTTTGACTTGTTCTCAACACTGTTTCCCGCTCAGCTGATTGTGATGTAAGTCATGACTATTATTGTTTTGTTTTGTTTTTTTTGTACTCCCTCTACTGGACATTATTAGTATTACAGTCTTCATCTCTGAATCCGATCGATGTAAATTACTAAATTATTTAGATGATTAATTACTAATATTAAACGTACATTTACCTCGAATTCACTGATTTATGCTACATTTATTGATTTTATAAACAGTCGACTTTAACATGAACATTTTTTTTTATATTTTAGCTAGCAATAATGCTACATCATTACCATCAGCTATTTATAGTCCTGCAGTACTAACAAATAGGGGTTTTTTGTGCCCTTCTAAATTGTAAAATACAGTAAAAAAAAAAAAAGAAACTCTTACAGCTGCGTCTTCACTAAAATGAGTTTAAACAACGATTCTGCTTGGGATTTTACTAATTCCTCCCTAAAAAAAGCCTAAAAACACACAATGCTAGTTATTAGCCGGTTAGCAGTCTTGCTGCATCCTATGCCTTCTGTTTAAGTAGGGATGTTTATCATCGTAATTACACCTTAACGAGGCGATTAAATATAAATGCCAGACATCGACACCGGGTAACGTGTCACTCCACTGAAATTAATTTGTAATTGAATATTTAAAACCCGAAAGCTCGCTTATGTCGAGTGAATGTTCACGCTCTGGATGTTCGGCTGCGTTTTTGTTTTGTTTTGTTAAGATAGGAATTTAACAAGCGTCGCGTTTTACTGAGACGTGACAAGCGTAAGACTGGGCGCCGTGTTCAACTGCGTGCTCGGTGGACTGATTAGACCAGACTGATTAAATTAGATTTATATTTTAACCAAACAACATGGTGTTTAATCCGATCTAAGCTGCTGGTTGCAGAACGTTCAATCCTGGAAACAGGACATGACATGATACGGGTCATGTGATATGTCTAATAAAGTAAGAGGTTTGAGCCTGTTTACATAAGGATGAGCTTGTTAAGGAGATTCCAAACGGGGACGATGGGGCTTTCTTAGCACCTCACAGCACAGATCAGGGAGTGTTTTTCCAGGCTGGTCGGTGCCCGGTGTCCTCATGGACGCAGTCATCAAACTGACGTGCATGTCCACCGCAACGCTGTCACATGACAGCTGCTGTCTCGTCACAGACTACACCACAATCAGGAAAATCACTAAAGTCACTGACTTTGTCGCTGTAAAATCATTATATTTGATAGCATTCTAGAGAAAAATTAATGTTGTTAGCTGTTAGCTAGGACTAAGAAAGAAAAACCGCTAGAGTCAGCTAGCCTAAATGTAAACCAGTAACAGTAAGATAATATTTGATTTGTGGTGCACATATAACATATAAAGAGGAAAAAAGGCAAGCTGGCATTGTGGGGAACATGGATAAGATAATATAAGGATAGAAATGTGTGGAGAAAACATTAGCTAGCTCTGCATGAGAAAAATGCATGGAAATTGTAACTTAGCTAATGTTGGGGAAAAGCATGTAAAAGTATGTTAGCTTATACTGTGGAAAACGAAATTTAGATTAGCTAAGATTGGTATGTATAACTATGTATAAATCATTGACTCTGTAACATGCTAAGGTTGTGTGTTCATGTCTTAAAGGTACAGAAAATGGCTAAATGATTACCTGGTGGTAAAAACTATAACCCTGTCAACCCTTGTATATCCATGACACTGGGGACTTATATAGGAAGTAATAGCTTAGTGGTTAGGGTGTTGGATCGAAAGTTGGTTGTGGGTTTAATTCCCAAGCTAAGCCAATGAAGGCCCCTAACCCTCTGAAAGTCCCTGTGGACATTGTTAGCATAGAATCCATGGTATTAGCAAGAGTGTGAAACGTATATCTTTTTTCTCATATTGTTCTTACACAAGCTCGCTAAAGAGAAGATGCTAAAACAGACACCATTTCACCTGGAATTATTGTTCCAGCTCTCTGCTGCACAGAGGCAGGAGGTCCGTCCTGTGACATAGACGCAGGCTGAGAGGCGGGAATGTTACGGTCCTGCAGAAATGTCACTCTCCAGGGGGTTTTCAAGAGACACCGCTAACACGCCGACGCCACAAACACAGACCACAAAGCGACACCTCGACAAACACGAGGTTCGGCCAGAGATCCTCGTCCTGTTCGGCTTCAGACGTAGGGGCGAGTCACACGTCCATGTATTAAAAAAATGCACTTTTACCCAGATCACAAGGCTTTAGGTTTCCATTTACTTTGCGAAACGAATCTTTCTATGTTTCAGACATTTTCATTCAGACCGTTTACTAAATTGTTGCTCTATTATCCGGGAGTTGTTTTGTCATTTGCGCTGTCTGGAACATTTTCCCAGGAAACGACGAGTCGCATTAGGGGCAAAATAGGTGGAGTAATTTGCATGTCACATCTCTTTAGCCTGACCTTACTAACCATCACAAAAAGTCAGCCAGATATAATCACATTTGTCTTTTCAGTGGTATCCTACCATTCTGACTCGAGGTTCCTGCAGACCCGAGAGGTTTTTTCTGGAACTTCCTGAAGAAGAAACACTGATTACAGCCATCATTACATCCGAGTTCTGCAGCTCTGGCATGACAGAGGTGGAGCTGATGTTCTAGTTTGCAGCATCCAGCTGTCATTTTCATAGGAAACAATAATAATAAAATCTGCACACATCTGTAAATAAGAACATCTGGAACTTGGTTTGAGGCGGAGCTTTTAACTTTTGGGATTTTGTTTAAGAATTTAAAAGAGTAGGATTTGCATCAAAAGTTTATTTTAGGCCACACCTGTTTGGTTTAGACCACGCCCAGAAACAAATAAAATCATTCATCTATCCATTGTTTATACCCCTTTCCTAATCAGGGTAACAGGGATCTGCTGGAGTCTATCCCAGCTGTCATTGAGTAAAAAGCAGGGGGCACCCTGGACAGATCACTAGTCCATCCCAGGGACACATACCGACAAACAACCACACACACACACACACCCACACCTATGGGCAATTTAGATTCAACAATCATGTTTTTGGACTGTGGGAGAAAACTAGAGAACCCGGAGTAAACCTACACAAACTCTACACAGCAGGGGCTACGAACCTGAGACCTTCTTGCTATGAGGCAACAGTGCTAACATGCTGCCCTTGTTTTTCATCACATTCTACAGATCCTCTGTATTGTTTTCAGATTTTGCCCCAACGTTGCTGTACAACTGTGAAGTGATGTAAAACAAATCACTTCCTGCTAAATCCATGTTTTCGAGATCTTTCTGTCAAGCACTGAACTGGTTTTCTTTTTAGAGCCATGCGATGTAAATGCTTTAAAACGCCCTGACATGACACGCACAGTCGAGAGACAGCAGCTGTCTGAATAATGGATGTGCAGTATGTTATTCTGCTCAGAAGAAATGAAATGTTCTTCAGGAGTGAGTCTTCACCTAACATTTTTTGTTTACGGTTATTAGGTTTAACACCACGTGTTTGTGACCTCAGGGATCTGGAGGTCGGTATGTGGAGCACATCAGCACTCTGTAGTGGACTCAACTCTCATCTTCTTACAATACTTGCTGTCTACATGATTCATTTTTAAATCACAGCCTACGTCTTTCCTTATGATTGCTTCACCCGCTTGATGTGCGTGAATGCTCGAACTGTCAATCAAACTGTCCTCAATCGCTACGACACGGGACTCAGAGGCAAAAATGCCACCGCGGTGACAACAATAGTTGTATAAGTATACAATAAATTCATAAATACATTATATTTAGTTACATAACATTTAAACAGCCTGCATTATATTAATAAATTCAATCTTCAATGCTCCCCAAATGGCAGAAACGAGACTACACCAGTTTAATACCCGCCCTTCTACCAAAACATCAACATTTCCTTGAGCTATCTTTCTTTCCACACCAAGTGTTAGATAGTCGATCCTGGCCTTCGTCACTGGAGATTGTGAGTGGGTGGCTGGGTGGCTAGAAACAGATGCTGTCCAGTCACAGAGCTTAAAGGATGAAGCAGAGGGGCCAGATGTTGGTCTGACCTCTGGATCTCCAGAACCCTGCCGGCAGCCAGCAACGTCACAAGACTCGGCAGCTGCCAGCAATTTCCAGTCAGAGACACCCGAGAGCGTCAAGAAATTTCTCTTTGTCCTGGCAACCAGGCCGCAAAGCGACACTAGCGGTCGGTTATGTTAAAGATGTGAATTTCAGCACAAACTCTTGCCAGAAGCAAAGCTCAGTTAGTGGAACAAACAAGAACAACTGCAGGACCTGCCACTTCCTATCGCACTCAAACGCTACAGCTGTTTGTTGAGCGAATGCAGATGCAAATCCAAAGACTAAATCAAGCTGCAGTAAATAGCATCATCTGGATCTCCTCTCAGGAGCTTGTGGGTTCAAACCCCAGCACTCACATATGATAATAAAACTATAGTATTGTAGAGTAACTTTACTGTATAACATAGTATTAACTTTTAATGTTATAATGTGTTTATTTGTTGTTGTTATTTTACCACACTTGTTATAGTAACTCTACTATAGATACTAAACAATTTACTATGTTAATTACTATAGTAGACTAGATTATATCTTACGTATGATAACAAGAGCCAAAAGGTTTTAATGCAACCCAGAAAATCCCTCAAACGAATAAATCCAAACATTCATTATTCATTATTTTTGATAAAAAATCTTCAGCTGCGTTGTTTAACTTCAGCTAAATCGATGATCCGATGATCACACTGAAACACACTGTTCACTTTTAATAACACACTTCTTTTAACTCTTTATTTCGTGTGTATTTCATGTAGTTGTGATTGTTAGTATTTTTTTCTGGAGTCTGGATTTTTCCTTAATTTTATCAGGTCCAAAGTAACTAGTAACTCATAACTGAAGGAATCTCATCATTCCAGACTTTATTACTCTCTTAATCAAAAAAACCTTAAACATTAATACTTTAACTGATTATTTTTTATAAGTTGTTGTAATTAATTATAGTATTTTTTTAATTTTGGGTGGAGAATCTGAGCTGTTCACCTGTTCAGCTTCTGATCTTCTGGACTATTCCGTGATAATAAATGAAGGGTAAATCAAGCTGTTTGAATAGTTTACTGCTTTTAACACAGAGAGAGAGAGCGAGAGAGAGAGAGAGAGAGAGAGAGAGAGAGACGCTATCCTATTAGGTCCCGTCTCTTGCGTGTTTTTGTATCTCTACATCTTGTTACGCCGTCCAAATCAACATTCTTTCCCCTTTTAAATTGGCATGTAAAATCCTTGGCATTTTGACTGTGTGCATCTTGGCTCTTAACACCCCAGTCAAAACTGTCTTTGTGCAAGAAGCGAAGCCTGTGGCGGTTTCCGTGGTGATGGATGAATTTGGAGATGTGTGTGTGTGTGTGTGTGTGTGTGTGAGAGAGAGAGAAAAAAGAGAGAGGCCCGGAGTGGTGCATGGTGACAAGACTGTCTCTCTCACACCGTAAAGTGCAGCGTGGGCTCTGCGGCAAAGCTACCGGTCATCTGCCAACAGATCAGTCTGAGACCCTTCTTCCAACTCCACACACGCACACACACACACACACACACACACACACACACATCTATAAACATACTAATATACACAGCATACTAGCTGAAGAGACTATGCCTACTATAGGAACTCTATTCTTCTATCCGTGCCAAGAAACCTTCAGGCAAACAGGTCATGTGCCGCAGACGGAACCTGTGCTTTCTTACACCTCCCGAACTGCATCTCGCCATCATGCGTAGCATCAGCATCAGCATCAGCATCAGCATTTTACATGATTTAGAAAAAAAACAGGGATCGTTTCACAGTATCAACAAACTAGCAAGTGAAAAAAAACTTCACACGTGATCACTGAAGGGAACAACGCAGGCCGGTGCCAGGCTTTTCACTGGGATCTGTAAAAAATCTGATTTGTCTGGTCACGTGTGAGAAAATGAAATGAAAAATAAAGCTTTTGTAGAAAAATCTACAGTTATAACAACATTCATGTCCCAACCGAGCGTAAAAAACCGCCCCCTAGAATAAAAATAAAATTCTGGATGGGAAAAAGAGCTGGGGGTAAATATGATTAATAGTATATATATATATATATATAAAGTTTATAATTAATAATAAAAAGAATTAAAATAAATAAATAAAAATAATCACCTTTTCAAAAGTTGTTAAAATGTCAATTTATTATTAAACATTATATTATTTGTTCTTAGTCAATTAATTAATTCATTTCCTTTTATAAATGAAACAGATTTCGGTTTTTCTTCTGTGTTGTAAATCTCCTGCACATAACATGAGTCGAATGAAAAGCTTGGAACAGAAGGTGACTTTAAAGTCCTCTCAGCGTTTCACCTGCAGAAACATTCGTCCGGCTCTGCAGCTGAAGTCCAGCGCTTGTCACAACCTCTGAGCGTCACCCGTGTCACGGTGGAGGAACAGAACGACATCACGCCACGTCTGCACAGACACGAGCCTGCGGGATACACAGTCACACCGGAACTCAGACTGCACGGGTGGATCAGTGCGACTCACATCATGCTGGAATCTGGAGAAACAGGCAGAACTGTTCATTTCTCCACACGGCCTCAGTTCTGGGTACGGCCGGGAGTTCGGATCGAGCAGGTTTTAAAATAGTTCCACATGATGGTGAATTTATTTTATAATTCGTTTTTATTTTAATCTGGATTTAACGACTGTGGATTTATTCTTTCTGCACAGTTCAAATAAAATTAGCAAATGTCAGAAATATGTTTAGATTTTACAGTCATATAATATTAATACACATAAATCCTTAATAAACGATTTCTCTACGATTATTCTGTGTTTGAAAAGTTATTATTTATGTTATGGTATGTTATGTTATATTACTTTATGTTATGTTATGTTATATTACTTTATGTTGTTATGTTGTGTTACGTTAACTTATGTTATGTTACCCTACGTTAACTTATTATGTTGTGTTACATTACATTTTGTTGTATTGTTATGTGACGTTACCTTATGTTATATTATGTTATGTTATGTTATGCTACATTACCGTATGTTGTTATGTTGTTATTTTTAACTTATGTCACCCTACGTTAACTTGTTTTTATGTTGTGTTACATTACCTTTTGTTGTATTGTTATGTTATGTTATGTTATGTTATGTTATGTTATGTTATGTTATGTTATGTTATGAGCAAGGCCCTTAACCCCCAACTGCTCAGATAAATGTAAGGCGCTCTGGAAAAAAAAGCCAAATACTAGCACTAAGTCAACATACACATCTTTAGAGTGTGTATTTACAGTGTATATACACACACACACACGCACACACACACACACACACCTACAAAAACTCTTTCTTGGAAAATCTTACTTTTAAAACTTGACCATAAGCATCATGAAACATGATGGCACTAAAAACTGGAGTGTGTCTTCTGTCCCAGGGCCAGTGGATGTCCTGCAGTGCGGACAGTGTGTAATTTTAGTGTTGGCTGGTGCAGCAAAATCGTTCATGCATTAACATTGGCCTCCTGGTTATGTTTTTTGGCTTCACACACCCACACACACACACACACAAACACACACACACAAACTAGGTTACATGTTACATGATCTGGGTTACATGTCCACATATTATCACATTTCCCCTGGACAAGAATACCCGTCACTGTTTTCTTTTTGTCCTGTCGTCTTTTCTAATAGTGTAGTGTTCCCAAAAAACCTTCAGCGAACCCAAATAGTGTGATTAATAAAGCGTAACTCTCCCTCTGGGCAGACGAACCCTGCAGCTTCATAAAGCCCCTGCCAACGCTGCGCCCGCCTTTAAAGAGCCCGCATGCAAGGTTCAACAACTGTGAAGGAACTATTAAAAAGGACACACAAAGCGGTGACCTTGACTGACAAGTGCTCTTCATTTTGGCAATAAACAGCGCCGGGGCTGATAAGTGTTCATTGGCGCAGAGAATAATTACCTATCCATCAGCGCGGCCGCGGCGTCTGAGGTCGTATAAATGGAACATACATAATATACAGCAATAATACTGATCGCACAGAACCTCATGTATTATCGTTATTTGTGGGCCGAAGCCTTTTTTTTTCTCCTCCTTCGTCTCCGTGCCGCGTAAACGCCTTCGGGCCGCGATAATTTCCGTCTAATCTCTGTTCCGTGTTATAATTTTCATAGCCCCGAACGACAGGAGGAGAAACAATGTGTTTCTATCAATGGCGAAACAGCGGAGCGAACACTTCATACACCCGTGTTACTACCCACTCACACACACTCTATCAATTGATGATAAGAGTGGCGGGATTTACAGCTGACCGGCCGTCTCGCAGCAATGTCACCAGAGGACTCTCGATAGCACCGGGGGTTAGAGGACGCTAGAGGACGGGAGGATTATGGACACAGTGTCTCAAGTTCTTTTTCTAATTGTAGCATGTTAACTTACTGCACAGGGAGGAAAAGTAAGGACACATGATTGATAACGAGGAGGTTTCATTGATTTTATTGTGTACTAATTTCTCCCAGCATGCATTGCACTAAAAATCAGACTTTGCTGATTAAAAAAATCTAATTTAGCTAAAAAAAAACACATAAAAATGGAACCGATAACTTTCTTATACACAACTTAAATATATTATTCATGAGAGTTTTTTTATGTTTTAATTAAAAGCGTTAACAAAAAAAGATTGAATATCAGTAATAATATCGGGAAAATCGATTATCGGATGATCTCAAGTATTATGAAATATTATGAAATATTTCTGTTCAATTCTCTTTAAATTCTTGTTAAAAATGATGCGTAAAGCGAGCAAAAAGTCGCATTTTTAGCGATTTGCACTAACCTGCTAAAACAATGTATACATTTTACCATTTTTTTACATAAGTGTACAGCCTACCGTTAAAAAAAAAAACAACTCGGATTTTTATGCTAAAGACATCACATGAGTCATCTTTACATAGGACATTTGTAAATATGTGTCAGGGGACGATGGAAAAAAAAAAAGTGCTAACGATGAAATGAAGCCAAAAATCTGTTCAACACTCCATGTCAAAGAAAGAGCTCGCTGGCTGGGAGTGTGGGAGCCCCAGATGGCAGGTGGTCCTTTTTTTATTCACCATCAAATCCGTGGTCCTGCAGCATCTTCTGATTTTCATCAAACATTTAGTTAAGACACGATGTCTAAGCAAAAAACAAAAAAAATCTAATCCAATTGTACATTTTTTTGTAAAAATAAAGCATTAAAGTAAACTAGAATAATAGTTTAAAGCTGAGATTAGGAACATCTTGTAGCTCCTGAGCGGCAATGACATCATAGATAAAGTCCAGGTGATCTTCCTTCAACAACCGGTGTCAAAAGTATTTTCCAAAAGAACGAAAAAAACAGAGGAAAAACTGGCATTAATATCAGTGCTGCTTGGTGGTGCTGGGAATTACACAGTCCTGGGTTTAAGCCCCACCACCAGCCAGACACTGTTGGGTCCTTGAGCAAGACCCTCCAGGGGCGCTGCATCATAGCTGACCCTGCGCTCTGACCCCAACTTAGGGTATGTGAAGAAACAAATTTTACTATTTGACATATTGGCGGTCTTGTGATCTGATAGCGATAACAAAAAAAGCCTTGAATATCAGGAATAATATCGGGAAAATCAATAATCGGATGATCTCTAGTTTTTTCTGTTATTAAAAAAGGACAGTCATAAGAATATTATGGAATATTTCTGGTCGATTCTCTTAGGTGTGTTCATAACACAATTATAACTTATAAAAATGCAACAAAAACATGCTAAAACAATGTGTACATTTGAAATTTTTTTTTAGATAAATATGCAGCCTACTCATAAAACAACCATCAAGCTTGGTGGTGCTGGGAATTAAACAGTCCAACACCTTAACCAACTAAGCTACCACTTTCCCTTAAACAATAAACCTTAAACTATTCAATTAACCGATCTATTGATTCGGGATTGTTTGATGAGTTTCACTTTGAGGTCTTTGAGGACCTAAAAGCATAAATAATTTGTGATTCTGGTGATGTTATACTAAACTGGTGGAGGTTATAATGTTTAAAAGGCAGATAGACCCTTGAACCTGTGAGTTTTAGAACCCAAACTAAGGTTCTTGGTGTTCTTGATCACGGTGCTGGCAGTGAGGATGTTGGTAATGAAAGTGTATGAGGAAGCAAGATGGCGGCTGGGGGGAGGGTTCTGAGTTCACTGATGACCTGATTGGTGTAAAGAGGTTGTGAAGGGTATTGTTTTTTTGCGGGGGGTTCACACCCTATAAGCACAGTGTGTTTTTAGGGTAGGGGGTTGGTAGGAGGGGTGTTTGGGGATTTAGACTGATAGTGGGGGCTGTTATGACTGGCAGCGTTCTAGCCTGTGCTTGCCCTTTGTCATACGCCCTCTTCACCTCCAGAGCTGTCAGGGACTTGTCAGAACCAATCAGAGGATCCGATGGCGTCCGCTAGCGATGTACACGTTTGGACAGAATGACATGGAATTTCTGTTGGTACGTGTCAACGACCGGATAAAAAACAGATGTCCTCGTTACTGGTAACAACAATAACAACAGAAAAAAAAGCTGTTTTCTCACACGGTGGATGTGATTCTACCAAGTGGGATGTGATTCTGGATTATTAACATCCTTTATTAATCCTGGATCAACATTTCAATCGTCCAATCATAACCATCTGATGTCATTAAATAAATGACATCATTATTTATTAAATAAAAAAACATAAAGTACTTAATCACATCTGTAATACCTCACATGCTGTACTGAACAATTGGATACAACATGTATGTGCAGTTTAGTTATTGTGTGAACTTTTCCCTCACCTTCAGTACCAAAAACAGATGTGTGTGTGCAGTAAAATGAATTTAGGTGTGTGTGCATGAATATAAAGTAAATTCATAGATTTGTTTTAATTGTTATAAAATTTGTGATTGTGATTGTTAAATGTTTAAAGGTTGTGATTTAATGTAATAATGTTAAAGTATGTTTTATAGTGTGAACGTTGCTCTATTGCGGTTCTACAGGTTCACCATTTCACAACATTTTACACTCAATTGTTCATTAGTGATTGTTTATGATTCACTGAATCAATTTATTAATGTTTATTTTGGATCATTAGAATCTAAATTCACTAATGTTGTTTCCTGATTATCATCAAATATTTTAATTTCATGTTATGATTTAATGTTGATTCAGGAATCGTCAGTATCAGTAAATTCTTCCAGAATCAATGAATTTTCTGTCTCAGACAATCAGAGATTTTTCAGCAGTTCCTTTTTTTCAGTTTCTTTGTGGACAAAAAAAGAGAAAGATTAAGGTCGATTTGATCGACACACACTGATGACATCAGATGGTTATGATTGGTTGATTAAAACATTGATCCAGGATAAACAGGAGGTTTGATTGTACCTTTACGGGTTTGTCTCAGCTCAGCTCGTCCTAAGTGGATTTCGATCATACTTTAAGCGTGTGAAAAAAAAAAAAAAAAAAAAAAAAAAAAATCCCAAAGTGGAAACTCACCTCATGCATGACGAGGCCCTCGGAAATTTCACATGACAAAAGTAACTTTATTGAATGGGACAGATTGCTGCTTGTCTGACTGACTTAATCTGTTTGATTGAGCAATGAGACGCCTTTGGCTTCACGAGTCCTTCAAAGGGAGCAAAATTTTTTTCTTCTTCTTCTTCTTCTTTTTTTTTAACCTCTTTTCATAGAGCTGGTCACACTGATGCCCTTATAAGCTTTATTTATTGGCTTCAAACGTCTTTATTCGTTGGCTATCGCCCAAGCTCTTTCACTTCATCAACCTGCAACAAAGGCCGCAAGCTTGGACAATCTGTCAACTGTCTCTGTCATTGATTACAGGACGGGGCTGGCCAGGCGACGGGGGCTTCAAAAAGCTCAACCGTCACACCCGGAGTAAAAAGGAGGCGCTCGGTGAATCCCCTAGATAGCACGCCACTTCCCTCGGCTCAATAGACGGCCACATTAGCAAACCATACATTCATTTGCCTACGCCTCATGAGCTCATTATTGGGATCTAACTCTCGTCTCCGCCTTCTGGCTTTCAGAGAAGCCGTCGCGTGACAAAAGAGTCGCAGGCGTCATTGTGCTTGATCTGAGTTTTATTTAGCTCTCCATATGGTTCTCCAGCCGTGGCTGAAGCTTAAATGTTTACGCTCCCCGCATGGTAGGCGAGTCCAGTCTATAACCACACGGGCTATTGTGAGCTTCTTAAAGTTGTGTTACAAAGCAGGACATCATGAATAGTATCAAAAGTCAACTTAAAGGAATCGAGAGCCGTGTGGAGTTTTGAGGTTGCTATCATCCCATCCCGACTATCGCTTCTTTGCTACTTCCAGCTAAGGGATGGAATTATCCAGAACAAAGTATCGGCTATGTCGACTTTCACATCGCAAGCTTCTGATCCACCATCGCTGACAATTTGTCTACATCACCAAGCCATCAGCTTTAATCAGGTCTGACTCGTGCCACGCTGAGGAGTCTCCGTTCCCCGAGGCTACACCAAAGCTTCACGCTCAGACCCATGTGTCAAAGCACACAACTGTTCCATGTAAAACTCTCCGGATTCACGCGGAACAGCTTCCCTTGGTGGTTAGAACCACCAAACTGAGATTGTAGACCAAGGTAGCTTCAGAAACATTTGGAGAAGTCGTGCAGGGAATTAAACCCACAATGTTCTGATCAGTAATCCAACAACTTAACCAATGAGCTACCACTTTACAACTTAACATCATAATGAAGGAAAGTTTAAATATAGTAAGTGGGAAAAGTGGAAGCTCATGTGGGGAAAGTCATGGGTTTAAATTGCAGCATCACTAAGCTGCCACTGGGGCCCCTGAGCAAGGCCCCTAACTCTTAAATGCTCAGTTGGTTAAAAAAAGAGATAAATGTGGATAAGAGTGTCTGCTAAATGGCAGAAATGTAGATGTAAAAGTACATACCTATCAGAGAGTGAGGGAGAGTGCGGTGTGATGCTCGCTCGACCGTTAAACATTACGTTAACCTCTTAAGCTCACAAATCACATTTGAATGAAATGACCATGTGACCAGGAAGTGGTAGCTCAATGGTCTGCTGATCATAGAATAATGAGTTCAATTCCCGGCACCACCAAGCTGCCACTGCCAGATCCCTGAGCCACGCCCCTAAACCTTAACTTCTTACACTGATAAAATAAAATAAATATAAAAATAAAAGAATATAAATATCCATCTGGATCTACCAAATGTTTAAAAAGGGGAAAGGGGTCTTGTTCCATATTTAAATTTAATAGTGCTTTATTAGTTTACATTCCAAACCACAGAGCAAATCAATTTGTATGTTTTGCTGAACTTTGTTATTTATTAGTGGCCTGAAATGAAAGCCCGGTCCTGACAGGTCGATCTCGTCTCCTGCGAATCACAGAGCCGATTTTCTTTACGGTCAAACGCACAGACTGGCCAAATTTATGCAATTAGGTCACGGCGATTGCGATGGCGAAAATCAAAGTGATATTTCACGGTGGAGGAAAGGAAAATAAAGCAGGAAGTACAGCCTGCACATGATAGGAATTAAATTATCTGATATTCCTGGCCTTCTTCATGTCCCTGATGCCGGATTCCCTTTTTTTTTTTTTTTTTTTTTTTTTTTTTTTTAATTTGGAAATATGCAGGCAGATTGCGTCGCGGCTGCCAGGACGTGATTATATTTTAAGTGTGTAATATTTAGAAGAGTCCCTCCACCCTACTGACACCCCACTCCTCCTCCTTTTATCTGTCTATCTCTGTCTCTCTCTCTCTCTGGCCCTCTGGCTCCTCTCACCTCTCCTCCAGCCCATTGCCCCCCCCACCCCCCCACCCACCCCTTTCCCCCCACTTCCTCCACCTTTATCTCTGGCATCCGGAAATTCTAACCCACTGCACCACATGACACAACAAAAATCTAATATATTTTCCTCCAGTTTCATTTTTCCGTTTTCATCACCGATTTTTTAAATTAATTAATTTTTTTTTTGCACAAAGCTTTTATTTTGGTTCGGGAACAAAGGTTGCACGGTTCGTCATTGCGAGCGGCAGCACCGCAGCAGCTGCCTCCGCCACGCTCGCACTGACAAGCGGCCAGAGAAACAGATGGTTCGTGCATTCATGACCAGTTTCGTGGAAGCCCAAGAGTCAAAAAACCCATTCAGGGGAGGGCTCATCGTTTTTGTTCACCATCCCATAATAAAGCTATTCAATCCGCTAGAAAATTAGAAATGCGTTTTAAAATTGTCTTTTAATAATCGAGGTCAGTTTTTTAAGAAGCAGGATTTGCAAAGGGTTCGAATCCCTTTCTAAACTTGTCGAAAGGTCGGGTTTCCTTTTAGGGATCAAAGCCGAACCCCTTCCTGCTCGTCCTCACTGTCTCCGCTGGTGCAGGTGCTCCTGAGTTTGAATCCGCTCCAGCATGTGCATCAGCCGCAGCTCCCTGTCGGTCTGTCGGGCTCCGGACGGGATGCTTGCACATCTGTAGCATAATCGATAACAGATGAGTGAGTCTCCAGCGCTGAATCTTTCATCATCTCTCCTCACTCAGCAGCAGATGGTGATGCCATAGAGTCTGCGTCTGACAGCACTGGGTCCTGCCCTCCCATGCCAAGGCAACAATCACCAGCAGTGGCCTCCAGAAACCCAGACTCATCCAGCAGAGCACAAATTCCTCAGAAAAATAAACACACTCCTGAAAATACACACTCTCCTAAAACAGAACACACTCCTGGAAATATACACACTCCTGGAACCCACACTTCTCCAGCAGAACACAAACTCCTCAGAAAAATAAACACACTCCTGAAACAGCACACACTCCTGGAAATACACACAGCTGAAACAGAACACACTTCTGGAGATACACACACAGAACACACTCCTAAAAATACACACACTCCTTAAAGGAACACAATCCTGAAACAGCACACACTCCAAAAAACTGACTCCTCTAGCAGAGCACAAAAAGTAGACACACTTCTAAAAACACACACTTTCCTGAAACAGAACACACTCCTGGAAATACACACACTCCTGAAACAGAACACACTCCTAAAAATACACACATTCCTGAAACAGAACACACTCCTGGAAATACACACACTGCTAAAACAGAACACACTCCTAAAAAAATAAAAAAAAAAATACACACACTCCTGAAACAGAACACACTCCTAAAAATACACATACTTAGACTCCTCCAGCAGAGCACAATTCTAAAACAAAGCACACACTAAAGTAAAATAAAGTCATGACTGAAAATACACACACTCCTAAAAAAACACACACCTCAAACTTAGTTACGTCCCTAATAAAAAAAAGTGATCATAATTAAAAGTTAACAAAATAAACCTGATTTTAATAAGAAGTGAATCTGAGAGCAGTGAAATTAAATCACCGTAATAACCCTAATCATGCTGAAAAACTTCATCATCACAGCTTCTCGTCACTTTAACCCCAAATTAACATAATCACGCCGTTATTTACATAATCACACGGCTGTGTGCCTGCGTTACTTATCACAAGCAACTGTACAGCAGACAAGAACAGCGTGTTTGGTTCAAAATGACCTCGAAAAACTGACAAAATAATTCGCCTGCTCGCTTCCGTTAATGAACTGGGATAACTGGGAAGACTGGGAAAACGGGAAATACTGGGAAAACTAGACATACTGGGAGCTCTGGCAACACTGGGGACAGTGGGAATACTGGGAACACTGGGAGCACTGGGAATA